>JACEGR010005791.1:0-68697 GCA_014170235.1 Listronotus bonariensis
AAGCCATGGCTACTTCCTCTTCATTTTGATTTTGTATATAAAAATATATAATAAAAACGTATTAAAAAGTTCGGAACACAGGCCTAACTTGAGTAGATAATCCAGAGCCAATACCCCAGTCTCGTGGAGCTGCGAGGCCGAGCGTTTTACCCGGCAATAAAAATAAAAGGTAGTATGTACAATATGCTTTTTGGCTTCAAGACCATGAAATAACGATAAAATGAACTCTCTCAAATTTGCCACGTCACGATTTTTGCCGTACAGAAACTTTTACGGCGTTTTCAAAGATGGTTTCCCATTACTCTCTCAAAGATAAACAGTGAGCCAGCCTGGTTTTTACCTTTTTATCTTTGACAGTCAATTTAGCAGCCAAAAGCCCAACAGCCATCGTATCGTGGGTACCTTGGCGAGGTGAAAGGACAGGACTTCAAACACCGAACACTGGGAAATAGTAGAGAGTTTGCTTGTTCGCACAAGGGAACAGATTGCAGTTTGATGCAAATGGGATGAGATTTCATGCCCCAATCCAACATTAAATTGCGATCCCGCGAGCCTGCGCTTCCAGTCGTCTAGTGGTTTAGAAACCTGAAAACTGGAGTAAGAAATATCGAATGGAATTACTGCGGACGAGAAGAAGGTGAAGAAAAAGCCAGGTCTCAACATTTACTAAGTAGCTTCAAAGAATGGCCGTCCACACACTGATTATATTGCATAACTTACCTGTTCGTACATTCATGATCTTGGAACACAAGCCATGAAAAAAATAAAATTATACCACAGTTGTCATGTCAATAATGATACTTATGAATAGGCATCATTACATTAAGGTTAATTATTAAATAATCTATGCAATTAGTCGCAAATGCTTCATTGCCTAAAATTCTGATATCTTTTAAAATTATATAATTTGGGAACCGTTAGAAATTCGAAAAGCAAAACAGAATCATTTTTGCCTAGACTATTGACAGAACATATCCGAAGTACTTTCGATACGATTTATTCACCCCAGTCGTATGTTGGCAAAGAGTAGCGTTTATTGGTCATTTCAAAATAAAAGGGATAGACACCATCCGAAAAATCCTCAACACCATCCTCGCTTCATGAGGCCAGGTTTGCAGAGCGGGACACATTTGTCCCAGTATGTCACATTTGATGCGGTCAACTCTTAACTGGCAACACAGTATACTGGCGGCTTCAAAGCTTGAGCCAAAAAAGTACTGTCTATACATCTTGTATGTGTCCAATGATTTCCTCTGAATACATCTCGTTCGTGGGATGGCACGCTACGTCCTCAGCGAGCTTGATCCCACCGTTATGGGCCGTTCGTCTTATTGCGGGCCCTACCAAAGACTCTTCTCGTTCATTATCGTCGAGCTGCGGGAGATCTATCGCCTTTCTATAGATATTTCTTACGGCTTTCTGCTCCGGACGGTCCCTCTTCCAGAAGCCTCAACATTCAAATCATTAACTATACGGTTCATTGATAGGCCTCGAAATTCCCATTCGTTCGCATCTTCTCACCGTGTCAGCTTAGCGTCTTCCCTCAATAACCGTTTAGTCCCGCGTTAACAAACTCTCTACCCTGCGCTTACCCACGGCAATGCCGTATTTGTATTGCCTTTGTGGATTGTCCAAGATAAAAATGGAAACGTTGTGCGTAGCAGTTAAAAATAAAAGAAAAAGGAAACAATATCTTCTGTTACGTCTCTTCGCGAAAACATTCGGTTTCAGCAAAGATGCCCGTACATTAAACACCTCAGTTTCTTGGCCGGTTACGAGGGTCAGAGCCCGAAAAACATACACCAATTTACTAATATAGATATTGTAGTTAAATTTCATTTAATATCTTAGAAATACCCCGATGCATTTTTAATTCTATAAATAAATAAATATCAATTAGTTGCCACTCTTTCATTTATTTTGAAAAATGTCTTTGGGATTTAATAAAAGTAGTAAATATAGTTAGATGGTTTACCATTCTAATGTAAATATTTTTTGCGTAGTGTAGAGACCAACGAATAGTGCCACCGTAGATTCACCACGGATTTAATATTGTCTTCAATAGATAGAATGGTATTCTCGCCACTTGTGGGTAGTAGTTATGTTTGTGGCCAACGTTCGTATCGCGTTGTACCAGCAAAATGCAAAACTGTATAGCTAAAGCTAACGTTGACGGAAATTAAAATTCAATAACTCGGCACTCTATATAAGTATCACAAAGATAAAAATAAAAAAATTACAGCAAACAAAATTTTAGTTGGTTGAGGTTAATCTTGTAAAATAAGACTCATACTCGACATTTATATTAAAATTCCGAGCGAAAGCGTCCAAGCCGACAAATGCAGTGCCGATTTCGAAAGTCCCGACTTCGTGGTGGCATCGTGCCCTGGGGGACGTTGTTCATCGGTTTTATTTTTGTATTGATTCTTCAAAAGAAATGTGTGGGGAAAGAACCTGTGACTGTAACTTCTTTTTCATCCCGATTTCCTATGTTTCAATGTGGTCACTTTTAATACAATACATTTGGCATTTATCATCGGCTTTCTTCGTGTCACAACAAAGTATAAAGACTATTTTTTTATTTGATTGTTACTGATTAAAAAGGACATGTTTCACTATAAATATCAGCTCAGCGTTACATGGGGCTTCATCTCAAAAGAAAATGTCATTTATAGTACAGGGTGTTCACATTTGAAACTCCACTCGTTGGCCTGAACGAGACAGAAATTCGCCGAAACACGTTAGTTGAGGAGGAACGCTTCACAAAATTGACGGAGTCCCTTTAACTTAACATCAGGCCACTCACACTTCAAAATTTCAGAGAAGGTTTGTCGAAGGATACATCATTTTGCCTCATATAACCCTAGAATATGAAGTCAATATCTTGTTCCAGAAATGGCGGTACTTTAAAATTAAACACTGATTTGGATGAACATTCTCGAAACCAATAAAAGTTAGATGTACTTAATGTGGTATTTCAAGCTCATTTGTCTTTTTAATGGTAAATATACAAATATGTCCTTTTCTCTTACCCGTATATATTACTAATAGTATCACCATGTGCACACACTTAAAATGAAAGCATAGAAGTATGTGGAAATCTCCATAGAATTAATATGTCATTCGGGCCTATTCAGTCAGTCAGCTTCAGGTTCGTGCCTAAGAATCCCTAATAAATAGCCACTTGTCTTCTATAATGAGTGTGTTTAAACTCTTTTTTACTTTATATGAGTTTGTAATATGCTTGACTTAATATTTCAATATTTCATACCTTCCAAAGTACTATTTTGCTTGTTCTTGTTCCAAACCAGCTTTCTTTAAATACAAATTAACTTTAATAGTATTAAATACACGAACTTTGACTGGGCCAATTCAGCTTGAA
The DNA here is from genome assembly GCA_014170235.1 of Listronotus bonariensis. Classification (NCBI taxonomy): domain Eukaryota; kingdom Metazoa; phylum Arthropoda; class Insecta; order Coleoptera; family Curculionidae; genus Listronotus; species Listronotus bonariensis. Next base: position 3,383 of record JACEGR010005791.1, read on the forward strand.
TCCTCGTCACCTCTAATAAGATATTAATTATAAATAAAACCTCAAACAACTCAACGGAAAATACATATAGGCAAACTTCCGGGTTGCAGGCTAGTATGTAACCCAGCCATTTGCCACGTCGGCGGCCTCCACCACCATATCAAACACGGAACATGCACAGCAAATACTGCTCATATAAATTTAACACATGCCTTTTGTGCTCCACCTTCCTCGCCTATAATTTGGTAACATGTGATATAGCCGCGAGCTCATCATTAAATTATGTCTGTCATTGGTATGTTCAGCTATTATTTGAAATACGAAATAGTATTTTACCAGCAATAGTAGTATTTCTCACGCTCTTAAGACTGAAGATTGTGAAACTGACACCGGGGTTGCTGATGCCATACGGTTTAACGAACACTTCACAGAAAGTATCTCCGGAAAAAGTCCACGTGATATTAATTTTTTCATGGCTCGGGAGTCAAATATCCCTCGTACCTTATACACCGAAGTAATTAAAACACCCATATTACATTACTAATAAAATAGAAATAAAAGAGCTTAAGTTATTTGTGTCACATTTCTGATATGTCTATCTCTGCTTGAAATATGGTTACTCTGACATCTAAAATTACGTGTTTCACCATTATATCACAGCTTTGTTATAAGGTTAAGCTTTAGTGTCGTAAATAAAACGGGGGAAAATATTCACTATTCATACTAAATGGCCATAAAACTAAAAAGATAATATCAATGTGATATTTTTTAAAGTTTCTTAAAAATCTCTTTAATGATAAATACCATATACAGGGTGTTTTATATAATACATTCAGTTTACCACAACTCCTGAGGATGGCCATTTCCGAAACTATGAAAAATTGGATATATTACATACGGACTTTTTAAGGATTTTGAAAAGAAATTTCTAATGGGGATAAATATACAGGATGTTTCATTTAAATAAGGGGTATCATTGTATAACTCAGCAACCTGATTGTCAATTGTTTTTTCTAATCGTTATCCTAAAGAGTTGTGAAAAAGACTAATTTGTTAATTTAAACTGTTTCATATCCTGAGTAATAACGAAGCTACAAATGACAGACACTCTCTTACGATCTCTGTTGCTTAACACGCTTTATTAATTTCACTTGCTGTATGTATGCAACTGCCGACTATTTTATGTTTAAAACTAGGTGTCGTTGCTAGCATACTCTGATTTGTAATACGCTTTATGATATATGTAAATAGTTTTCTGAAGCATGACTGCATTGTTTGACATTAAATGTCACTAAAGAAATACCTCAAAACTGGGTTGTTTCAAAATATACTATATGAAGTTTTCTTTGCCACGTTCTGCATGTTTAGAAATATCTGTATAGAAATTATTTTATTAAAAGTTTCATTTGAAAATGAAACAGTTTGCCTCTTCAACAATATTTAACGAAAATATCGCCGCTTCAGTTGAAATATGTAGCCACTACGCAGAATACGGTGGAATATTTTACACACACATACCACCACAAAACTTTGTGAAAGGCCGTGCCGAAACACCTCCTCTGACTCGTCCATTTCGACCTTCTATATATAGAATTTCGTCACCGAAGCCATTTCCAATAGCAGCAAAACCCTGTTAGCCAGGTGCCAACCACACAGGCGGTAGCTAATCATAAAACAGTAAAAGTATTTTATTTACCGTGGAAGCGTAGGTAAACAAAGGGTTATAAAAACTCATTTTTAAATAAATCCATGAACTGTTGCTCTTATAACAATAATAAAGTAAAGTAAAAGTGAGCTTTTATGACATCCATGAAGGCTTATACTAATAGTGTAGCTGCCGTTGATTGGAATACACCGCACTGAAACATGCAGTTTACATTTTCATAGCACCTTTAGACAACGTAGTAATACCACGACGTTACTTTAACACTACTATACTCTTTATTTATTACTCGTCATTACAAAAAAAAAAGAAATATTTATCGGTCTTTCATAGCAAACATACACTAAGTCTGTACAATATCATATAAATAAAATAAAATAAGCACAATAAAAGATTAAAGTTGCAATTTTTTACACAAAATTAAAATTGCCTATTATTATCCATTATCCGTTCATTTGCCATCCACAGACAGATGATGTCTAGTGACCTTCACAACCGTAGTATCAACCAAATAAAATTTAACATAAAAATCACCATACTCAAAATAACACGTTTCTAATATTTTCCGCCGCACGGATGCGTCAGCGATTTTCGCGCGTACTCAATACGCGGTGGTGCTCATGGACAGCCGAGACAACGTCAATTATCAGGACATACTGGGTTGCCTTCGAGGCCTCGTTAAAGATGCTGATATTGGCTGTTTTATATCGATGCTTTCGTTGGGGCAAAGAATCCTATTTAAGAGCACAGCTGTGCGACTAATTCAATGTTAATGATGTTTGTTCGCTTCGAATTGGGTTGGAAACGCATAAGTAAAATAAATGGAACAATTGTAACCTCAACTACCGCAGCGTCGGGTAATGCGCCTCTGCCATTATTACCTAAAGCAGATTCCATCTACCGCGGTCGATTTTAGAATTACGAAGAAATAGGTCGTTAATTTAACAAACGTATCAAACAATAGTTTATTAATGCAAATGACGTAATAAAAAAATTAATTACCTTTCTTCCGTGAGCCGCTCGCTCTTCCACTTCAGGTGACGCGTCGCACGACCCGGACAGTTTACATGTAAGAACTCCGCCACAGGTGCCGCGCCGCCATACTGGCGGGGCTTACTTAATCACATGTAAGTAACTTCTGGCTTATTTTTCTGACGCGACGCTATGGGCGAGAACCTTTATCTTCTATTTAGGGGCTTTTTTAAACGGGTAGTTTGAAATTGAGGTTTACAAATATAAAATATTATTTCACTTTACTCTTGGGTATAGTAATCTGAAGGTTAGCAGTAAATTTGTCAAATGTAGGGGAAAGTGCGGATTCATAGCAAGCACCTGCCACGTTACTGAGTCGCCAGGACACGATAAAATAGCAACGTAGCAGGTGCGCTTTACGTACGCCTACAGACTGGTCTCAGAATTTTCGGCGGATGAGTAATAACTGAACGCTTGCCCTCACGTAAGTAATTACAACGTACTTTGGGACTATTTTTATCGCCAGTTATTTCATTTTTTGATTAATTATTGTTATTTAATCTTAATTATAATAAAGGCACTAGTTTAATGTGTAAATTAATATAGATGAAGACGGTTTTTCTATTTACTCTTTCATTAATAAGCATGTGATGGGGTTAAATTACGTCAGTATAGCAAGTATTACTCATCGTACTTCCCGGCACTATATAAATATAGTTTTAACTACTATTTGTTACACTGACGATTATAGTTATAAATATATTGCAGTTTAACTGAAGTAATGGCTTTATTTTACGGAAAAAAAGGGTGCTTTATGAATTTTGTGTTCTTGACGTTAAAGATCAGTCAAACATATTACCACAGATCTTTGTGTCATAACCTGTTAGGCATATTAATTTTAGGTTTTTTAAGTTAAGGTATATTTGCGTTAACCAGAGTTTCTTTTATTTGATATTATTATTACCATTGTTAATTATGTATAAGCAATAGCTTTTTGGTACATTTTAGATTGTTAGCCTTTAATAAATATAACTGACTAAATGAAGAATGTTAATTAGTTGGTAGATAACCGCTAATAGTAATCAAAGACCTTTAATGACACTCCGTTCACTACCATACCACATCACGAAATATTGCGACGTTGTGTCTGGCATTAACAGATTTGATAAAACTGTTTTTTAATTTTGAATTTTACTGAGTTTGTATGTTAAAAACGTGTATTTTGCAGTTTTTTATAAAGTATGGTATAAAACCGCGTAACAAATAATATAACGAATTCAATAGTGATGCGAATGTGCCCTTCGGTTGTATGAATGTGTTCTACAAAATGGGGTACATTCATACATTCTGTTTTTGCAAAGTCTTATGGAAAACTGCGCATTAATAATATAGTTCTACTACAATATGTAATGTTGTTACTCAAAGAGATATATAATCACGGCATTCTCAATAAAAGCAAAATCAAAGTTCCTCCATCGCCTCTATTTAACTTTGCTCTGAAGTGCTCTACCTGCCCAGTCATTTCGGTGTTACCTTATCCAACCTTTTTTATAACGGGAAAGACAAAATAATCATACTTCGTTACAACTCGCCTAGTTTTTCGCAAAGACTACATGTTTGGCTTTCGTGCACCCAAGTAAAATACTTATTCTTATTAACTGATCGATAACATAATGACCTCTTATAGTTATCAACGAACAAAAGAGGTGTTAGTTGTACCGGCAATCTGTTCACGCCTAAAAGATCTATACTAGAGAAATAAAATAAAGCTTGTAAATGAGTGCAGGTTTGTCAGAAGGATGCAAGAAATGGAAACTGTGCTTCCTGTCGCTTTGAAACGAATACCTCGCGTGGTTGAATGTTCATGAAATTGCTCTGTGAACGCAAGAAATTACCTTACCTTCCACCTCAAAGCATCATTTCGTGCTGGATAATCAGTGCCAGCGATGGCTCAGGTAAGCTGGCAGCACCCAATGGTTATCATACCACCCAATATTAATCACGGTAATTGCTCCACCTACTTAAAATTATTTTTATATTACATACTCCAGTATGCCACATTTCATAAAATAGTTACCTCTGGGGTCCTCCATGGACGACAACTGGTATTAATTATCCTTTTCTTGGGTATACTTAAAAATGCGCTTGGCTGATAAAGGTCCCCCACTCTTTTAAAACATTCATAAATTGGTAAATTTTTATATAAAACAATACTTCTTAGCTCTTTTAACACCCTGCAGCCCGAGCCGGGCATGGGCTGGGCCGCTCTTGTATGTAGTTTCTTCATACTATGTAGCCCCCTGTAGCCTCCGTCGGTTGGGCAGAGTCATCTCGGAACTGCCGATTTGAATAAGTTAAAAACAGCCTGTGTTTCCAGTAGTTCTTATTTGTTTACAGTTAGTTACTTGGCATCGCAAAAATAAAATCGGTTGCGACAGTCATGTAGCGGAATGTCCAGCCACCCTTCACGTCGAAGATGACCCACGCCCGGTCAATTTTTTCCTTCTCTGTAGTACAAGGGATCACACCCAGCTATTCGGCGGGATAGTGTCGCTTTCGAGGACTGTTCAGGTACCGCCAATTAAAATGTCCCGCTTAGGTGGGATACCGTCTGAAAGAATCTTATTTGTTTCTTTACTTTTTGTTTCTTTAAACAATTTAAAGAAATAAAATTAACTCTTACTGTCAATGACCGATTTGAGTTTAATTTAGATCTCGTTAAATCATTCTCAAAGGCAAGGACCTTTTTTGTTCTTCGAAATTCTTCATCCTATGGCTTACTTGTATACATTTCTGTCCCGATTTCTACGATTGAAAATGTAGTTGCTTACTTCCGTTGACAGATGGACCCAGGGTTAGACGATTTCGGCATTTTTACAGCCAGCGCGCTTGGGTGCATTCTCGAAAAGTCATTCTTCGTGAAACCTTGCTTGTAAAAATAGCGATTTGTCTTAGCTGAGCTAAATTCTTTATTTTGTATACAAGGTTCGCAAAAAACTTAAAAATGTAATTGTTATGTATTAGATTATTATTTAATAGCCTGACAAAACACGCATGTACTACGTACTCAATCAAGGTTTGCTTTTTTGAGTGAGGCCCGATTTTTAATTGGAGAGTATAGGCTTCGAAAAAAGTTTATTCTCTTTCAATAACCCATCTTTAATGGTAAAGAGAAGATTAAACAAACACTTTTTTTTATCAAAAACTTTGACTCAAGTCGAACCATGCTCCCGAATGAAATGGTATAAAATGCAAAGATATTCGCTTGTCTTTTCAACATGCTATTCACTGCTTTATTGCTCGATTAAAGGCAAAGGTAATATCCAACAAATTAACCGTTACTTTCTTCAGAGTAATAAACCACATTTATTTTTAGTTTTTAAGCAAAATATCATAGAGGGCAGGTGCTTAAAAATGCAAATTAAAAGAGTTTTTGGGTCATTTTATTATACTAAAATTTAAAATAAATTTTTGATATCTTAAATCGTTTTATTGAAATTTGATGTACTTGGAATATGTTATCCACAAAAACTATTTTAAATAAAAGTTTTTAAATTATATTTTGCTTTTAAAATAAAATAAAAGGAGTTTACTTTGTAAAGAAAATATGTATTTGAAGTTATTGCTACCCTACACACAAAATCAACATTCTCTTATTTGTAAACTATATTTACTCACAAGCTAAAATTTTAGGGAAGAATAATCTCTCTCTGAAAATAAAATGTATCTGGCCGTCAGTCGCCGCTCTTTCACTGTCTAGATCGTCGCGTCGGCATGACGCAACCACGCAGCTTCAAAGCTTGCCGGCTTGCTGAGAATTCTGGCAAATTGCCGCAAGTCTGGACACAGCTTTGTAAAACAAGATTTACGTTGAAAATTCTGTTTGTTTTTGTATGAAATATTAAAATGTGTACGAGCCCAGAGACGCTGCCCTTATTTTATAATTCAACAAAATATCAAATAAAAGGTTTTCTGAATGAATATGATTCATATTTGAAATTATGCTATTGCCTTCTTCAGCCTTAACATTTCTTGTAGTTAAATGTGCCTGAAAACTCACTCGACAATCGTTTATACAAACCAGTTACAAAAAGGTAAAACATAAATAAATAAAAACTTGACCTGTAAATATTAGCGCAAAATTTTAGATTAGTCTCTGCCAGAGACCACCTCTAAAAATCTTTTTTGGTTGACGATTTCGCCGAATTATCAAAAATAAAGACAGTTTTCCTCTTGGTCCATTTTTACATTTTTGTACTTTTTAGAGCTCCCTGTACATAAAAACAAAAGCACTCCACACTAACTGGGTTCACTTGCGGGATTGGCTGAAAATTCAGTTCAACTGTAGTTCGATCAACTTCGACCGAACGCAGCCTATAACAAGCCTGCAAGATATACAAGGCGATCCCATTCGAGCCATTTGTGAAACATTCATGCCATTAATAAAAATAAACTCCAGCCGTGAGCCTGCTCCTTTGGCGAAAAAAAAGATGCCGCAAACAAGTGCCGTGATAAAATGCCTTAGCCTTTTGAGCACAGGAGACATTCGAAATTTGACATTTTCAGATACCCTTGTATCTCTAGTTAACTTATCAAACAAGTTTAAAAAATGATTCTGCGCCATGGGTGATCAAATGATTTACAAAATTCAGCAGACGATACTTTGATCGGTAGAGCTTCATAAATTTTTTTTCAGTGTCGTCACCCGTTCTCTTGGCCGCCAAAGTTCAAGTTTTTATTTTCGTTTTACACTGCGCTCGCTCGAGCGTCCCTATTAAGTAACATGGTCTGCCAACCTCTGTATTAATATTTGCTTTTCCATAACAAAATGGATCACAAATACTGATGGGTAGGGCGGGGTTAGCTGGTTGTTCTGCTGACGTAATAGTAGCTCCTCAGCCCAATGGCTTATAACACACCGATGTGGATTAGCACCTATTCCTTATTAATAGTGTCCAGTAGCCTTTTCATAAGTCGAATTTAGAGCTACTCATTTTAAATGTAGATAGTCATATGCCCAACGTACCCCATAGGTAAGCTGAGCAAGGGTATGAGTTGCACTTAGAGGGTTCTTGTTGAATGTTAGATATACTATTAATAAAAATACATTTTCTGATACCTTGCTTCTTTTATATTTATATCTTATAGTGACAAAACAACAAATCTTATTAATAAACAGCAACGTGCTCTTAGTTTAGTCTATTGGAGATAATATTCTATCACTCATCTGTTTTTTAAACTACAGTTTATTTCGTTTACCTTTCTGGTATCTGTTAATCAGTTTTCTGGACCGTTCGGTCGAACCAGTTTCAGAGAAAATTTGCATAGTCACCTGCCGCTTCGCGGCCGTGTCTCTCTGTTTGAGAATTTATGGTGTTTTGACTGTAGAGTCCCTATCCCAAAATTAAACATTTTTATACTTAGTCCGTGGGCAGAACTGTAGCTCAACTAACTCAACCTGAAATTTTAAAAGAAAAGTAAATTTGTTTAAAAGTCCAGCTCCTTATAATATTAAAACTGCAATAAATTTGTTTAAGATTAATTGCTTCGATTGAGAACGGAATACATTTAACTAATACAGATAACATTTTCGGCTTGCTCGTTTTACTTTAATCACGAGGCACGGAGGGTGAGGTCAGCTGCGTCAATATTAGTGGTCGCACAAGGTCAAGCTTTCATGCTATTTGATACAGGTGCGTTGATATTTGATTGCCCAAACTTACCCTGGGCGCTCAACAAGCCCTGCCCTACTCCTAGTTGCCAACACTAAAATTATGTCAAAATACTTTTCAATGTAGGGTGGGGCAATTTCTAGCGGCAAAGAACACGTGAATTGTTATTAGAATGATAGAACGCAGATGCATTTAGTCTAGCCAAATAATAGTCGTTCCGGTTTTTATAAGCAGGTAATTAAAAACAAAAAATAAAAACTAAGTTGCAATTCTCGAAAAAGCGAATGACATTGTGAAAAATACATGCAGCTTCTCCCCGCCTTATGCCTTGTCATAGAATCACATTCTTCAGTTTTCGTGATCGATTTTTGAATACCCTGTATATGTTATTACGTAGAATACAGTGCATCTAAACAGCATTATTCTAATATTATTGCCTTTAAATATTGACCATCGTTGGGTTTTATGAAATACCCTGTGCATAACATAGTCAATTTCCATTTGATTTATACTTTCCAGTATTTCCAGGCCCCTTAGATTTGTTCGTACTGTTAGTGATCCATAAAATCACTATATTTAATGTCAAAGTTAATTACTATAATAATTTACTTCTTCTTAACCGTGTCCTTTAAGCTATCTTGCACCGTAAGCAGCGTATAGACACAGTTCTTAATACAGTAAATGTTCGTCACTGAGGCAGTCAATTCTGCTCATCCATCTAAATTTAATTTAAAACACTCTTAACACGCTTTATTAATCCTTGCCGTAACTATCTATTCGTCCATCTATCTGTTCATTCCAGCGTAACGGAACGTTCTGGAGCCTGGTTCTTAACCAATCAGCTACTCGACTCTCGTCTTTGCAATACTGCAGTTAAGGACCTCAGTAATAATTCGCAAAATCTCTGTTATCTCTGGTTTGATCGTTAGAGGAAAAAAATCCGTTATATTATAAAAACAGCACCTGTATTGCCGTCTTTGGCAGCATCCGGAACATGCCCAGGCAATGGCGGGCGGGTGACAAACTGGGCATTTTACACATACATGCATAAATGCATATCCTTTAAATGAAAAATAAATAATAGTTTAAAAAAACTAAAAAACACGCTTTTATATGCAACCGAACTAAAATTAGAAAAATAATTTTTCATTAAAAATATTGTCACTTCATAGTAAAGCGTGGGGTGCATTTTACTAATTTTTCATAACTTTTCCACTCATAGATATTGGCAAAATATAATAATTATAACATTTAATATATATGCACCCCACGCTTTTTACTATGAAATGACAATATTTTTTTTATAATGAAAAAATTATTTTTCTAATTTTTAGTCTGGTTGCATATAAAAAAGCGTGTTTTTTAGTTTTTTAAACTATTATTTATTTAAATCACCTGAACAAACATTGCTTGATGGAAACATTTAATTTATTCTGGCCGATAATATAATTGTCTTTTTTACTCCTTCTACGTATATAAAAATAGAACACACTGTTTCTTTATAGGTAAATAACGCATACTCTTCAATATGGCATAACATAAAATTTAGCGAAAGCCGAAGAGCTAGCCAGTAGTACTATTCAGGTAACTGCAAGCCAGCCGATAACGATAATAATACACGAATAGGTTATTTACACAATGAATAAATGGGTTAAATATTTGCCAATTTAAGACATGTAACGTTTGTAATTCAACAATGCGTAGGCAGAGTGACTTCACAAGCAGTGTTGGCACAGGCAAATGAGGCCAAGGCATTTGATGTCATCTGGTATTGTCCATACCAAGAAGTTTGCAACACAAGCTGAGCAGGCAATCCTGGACAGCAAAAAACACTTTATGCATGTGTTACATACCATATTTTTTTTCCAATTTATCTTGCGTAAAAATACCATTTTAAGGCTTATGCTTTATTCATCTATTTATATTTTATTTATTTATTTATTTGAGTTGGTACTTACAAACACGTACTGATGTGCGAATATCTAACTTGCCAATTTTATTTGTATTAACAAAAATCAAAATATTTTAACTAATGGTGAAGTTTCAAATATAATCATCACACCTCATCTACCGCATTAATTAACTCGTAATAAATTTCTCTCGGGTTCTAATTTCATCACGATCTCGATGAACTGCCAATGTTGTCCCGGGCAAAGCCGACATGGGCGAATAGTTTGCGCGCAAGCAAGCCGAGGTGTCGCGCTGGCGCCAAATACAATCGCATTATCGGAAAGAATTGGCACTGGTCTGTTCGAGGCGTAGCTAACAGCGTCACACGACCGCGACGCTGGTGCCGGCGTTTGTAAGCTTGTCACGGTTATGCAGTGCATACCGTCCACGCGACAGGTCAAAATCCGAATACTGCCACCGCCGACCTAAATGTAGGTTACTCCATGATTTTATCCGTCAAATCGCAGCCTTGTCTGAAGTGCTTCGACCGTCGAGGTCCGTTTTCAAAATCTAAAATGTTTCCAGTCTCATTTAAACTTCCTGCTCTTCTTCCATCCACGCCTGTTAGTATTTGGGAGCCTGAGCACCAAGCGAAAAAAGTTTTAAAAACCTTTAAAGAAGGAAAAGGTCGGGTCCCACCCATAAACAAACAATACGATCTTCCTGAATAAAACACACATTAAGTAAATATTTTTATTCCTTTGTATTTTCAGACAGCTACTAACACAACAACAAATTGCCAATATTTTTAAAGGTTTGAAGATCACTCAGCCTATTGAAAATACTTACTAGAGAAAGCAAGATAAAGTAACTTAATGGTCAATCTTCTGACCAGAAATTAAATTACTTCACTTCAACACTTCTTTAAATCTTTAGGCGGGTTCTTAGTTCACCACGAAAATTATTGCCGCCAATGAAAGATGGTGCGGTATGCTCGTCAATGTGGATACACCATGAACGTGCCTTCTGTCACAACAGTTTATATGCAATTTCTCTTTAAACACGTACAAAAATCAGCAGTGTTGCCAGGTCACCAACCATAATTGCCTGTAAGTTTCGCGATTCATTTAATGGATGGTAGTTTATTTGTACATCGCCAGTCAGGCTCAGTACTTCAAACCAAAATTTAAACAAGTAAAAGATTAAATAAAATATACAGTATGCTCAATTATTGGCGAAAAACTTTTACCTATTACCTTACGAAAAAGTTATTCCTTATAAAAGCTTTACGATCCAAAATTCTGTGTAATCATCAGATACAATTGTGTCAGTCATACGAAATGGCCAAAAATGTAATTTTTGCTCAAGAGTAACTACGTGTATTTGTTAATATCGCAAATTAAAAAAGACATTTAGAATTGAGTAATATGCAATTTTTTTTATTGAAAAGGTTATATTTTTTAATAATCGAAAATTAAATTTGCAATTTAAATGTACTTTCTTCAGTATAATTTAAAAGGTATATTTTAAATAGCTTCTATGAAACATAAAATTATGTATTCTGTTACACTAATACAAACTGGTCTCACATTCGATTTTAAAATAATATTAAAAGAGTGCTTTTTGAAATAAACTTACATATTTTTTTAGTGCTTTGATTTTAAAAGTCTTTCTTTATAACAGTTCGATATTAGCAAAATACAGGCACTGCCCAGGCAAAATAAACTGTCGTACCCGAATGACATGACACAATTTACGGTATTTCTTTAGTTTTTGATCATGCGAAACTTTTTATAGTGAATGGGTCTTTCTTTTCATTAAATTGTAATAAAAAAGTTTTATATGGCGAGATCAAGGTATTGTAATGTGAAACTGACTAAATTGCCCTAAATCAAATCCCAAAGGGTAGTGTATGGACAACCCTCATCATGCTAAAATTTAATTTAAACTTATTACAATTAACTTCTCATTTAAAGAGATTTCCACTCGGTTCCTTTAGGTATTTTAATAATCCCTAGCCACATACCAGGTAACCCTAGCAGGCCTACCAATAACCTTTTTTATCTTTGAAGATATAAAATAAAAAATCTACATGAGTAATAATAAATAATGTGCGATTATCATCGTATAAATCGTTTCAGTTACTTCGGTTTATTGGAATCAGTTCTCTTATTTAATAGCCATATATTGTATTTCGATTTCTTTTGATCTAAATTCATCCAATTATAGACCCATTTCACCTTCTCACACAGGTAAGAGACCATCCCTCGGTAATTCTTAGGTATTTAGAAAAACATAAAATTTTTGATGACATAATATCTACAAGCATATTTCGTTCACACAAACAGTCTCTGAGTTTAGAAACAGCCGTTCTGATATATATCAAATCTTTCGACACATGACGCACCAAACTTCTTTCAGCGGTTCACTGCTTCTACCAGTCTTTCTACCGACGTATATCAAGTCATTGCTGATGGCCACTCTTCAAGCTCTTCACGAAATTAATGCTGAGTGCCTCAGGGTTCAAAGTACTCAGCACCAACTTTGTTTCTTCTTCACATCAACGACCTTCCATTACCCCATCTTCATAGCCATGCTGACGATAGTTCTACCACTTTTCAAATTCCCAAACTGTCTTCAACTCCGACAAGGAGCAAACGCAGGGCGATGCAGATATCTCTTTCACAGGATCCTCACCTGGATATTGATACTGGGCCCCAAAACTTCTCGTTCAATTTACCGCATTCAAAACACAATCGTGTTCCTTATCGCGAAAAAGTTATCAAACACTTATCCTCTAAGAAAGGCCGTTTTAGAGTGAGACACATTTACCCCAGGGCGTCACATTTATATCATCCTTAACTGGTAGCAAAGACATTGTATTACCGCGGCTTCGCTTGATGCCCGAGTTAAAAAAGTATTTTTCTCCCTTCCAATATAATACCTCATATAACTCAGTTTCGACCTCTTCTGAATATTGCTCTATAAATTCGGGGGAAGAGATCCCATGTTCCTCAGCTCTTGATGCCATTCAAACAGGGCTGTCTGTTCATTAATGACTTTTTACTTACCAAAGATTTCTTTGCTATCGTCGAGCTGTGGGAGATCTATCGCTCTTTTCTATAGATATTTTTACGGCTTCGTCTGGACGAATTATCCAGTATAACCTCTCTTGCGTCTCCCAACAGAGAAACTTGTGGTGCCGCGTATGCATCCCTATACGGTCCAATTGGACAGGCCCCGAACTTCCCATTTCTGTTCGTTCTTTTATCCTTAGAGTTTCTGGCACTGTGGAACCTATCAAGCCAGCGGAGGTCTTTCCTTCCCCCAAATCTTCAAGTTTTTAAGTCCCGTGTTAACAAACTTCTTCTTACCTATAGAAAGGGTCGATGTACAGAACAACCCATTGAAAAAATACCATAGGAAGCGTCCCAACATTGATCGCAAGCATTTTTAAAATTGGATAATGCAGAAGCTTACACCGGCCACTGTTTGCGTCGCACATCGTCAACTTTACTTGTTGAGGCAGGTGCTTCGTTTGAAACGCTAAAAACAACATGGAAAATGGAAAAGCTCTTCAGTAGCTGAAGGATATATAGAAGAAAGCATTTCATCCAAAAACAAAGTAGCCAAAATGATTGCCAATTCAGTTAATTCCGAGGTTAATTCCGTATCGACTATTGAAAATTCTTTAATGGACTGTTCTTCTATACAAAATAGCGTTAGTGCTACCACCGCTGCTACCATCACAAAAAACACCGGACCATTCTATAGTGGGATCAGCTACATTTTCCGGGACATTTCAAAATTGTAATTTTTATTTTGGAAATAAGGTTTAATTTTTAGTATTGTTTAAAGAAAAATTATTTTTGTATAAACTTGATCTTTATTGTGAGAGAAATAAAATTGGATAAGCAATAAAATTTCCATATTAGCGCATTAGGGCATTATAAGCGGGCATTATCATAATGCCCGCTTATAATGCCCTAGGTGTGATAGCAGGTATTATTGCTACCATAACATATTCCGTTTCTAAGGTATTACAGATCAATAATAGATGGGTAAAACATAAAGATATTTTCGAAATTTCCTTACTTTTTAAAACTATACAGGGCGTCTCTAAAAGGTCTGTACAAAATGCTATTTTAAACTTTTTAGGCCAAAATAAAACCATCTTTTGTAAGTTACCTTAATCAAAAAATTAATGGTTGCACTTGTTACATAAATTACTATTATTTATTTAAAACAAGTGACTGAAAACCATAAATATGGTTTTAAATTTTAAACGACTCTGTAAAGATTAAAAAAAAAAAAAAATATTGTCACACGTTTTTTTCGTAACTACTTGATCCAAAATTTGTTGTTTTATCGTACATTTGACACTCTAGATTAAACATTTAAAGTTAAAAAAAAAATAAAGATTCGATGTCAAAAAGTTGACACAATGACACTGCAATAGGTGTCATTGTATTTAAAATGTAATTTTTTAAAATCTTTGGACAATCGACGAAGGCTGAAAGCCTAAATACTAACGAACCGTGGGTGTCTTAAGCAGGGTAAGAGGAAGTTTGTTAACACGGGACTTAAAAACTTGAAGATTTGGGGGAAGGAAAGACCTCCGCTGGCAGTAGGTTCCACAGTCTAGAAACTCTAAGGATAAAAGAACGAACGAAATGGAAGTTCGGGGCCTGTCCAATTGAACCGTATAGGATGCATACGCGCGGCACCACGAGTTTCTCTGTTGGGAGACTGCAAGAGGAGGGACTATACTGATAATTCGTCGGAGCAGAAGCCGTAAAAGTATCTATAGAAGAGCGATAGATCTCCCACAGCTCGACGATGGGCAAGAGAAGGAAGTCTTGAGTAAGTAAAGGATCATTAATAAGACGAACAGCCCTTGTTTGAATGGCATCAAGAATGCTGAGGGTTGTATGGGATGCCATTCCCCAGACATGAGAACAATATTCCAGAGAGGGTCGAATTTGGGACACATACAAAGTGTATAAATTGGAAGGAGAAAATACTTTTTGGCTCGGAAAAGAAATCCAAGCTTTTTGAAGCCGCGGTGGCTATAGATACAATGTCTTTATGCCAGTTAAGGTTATTCTCAAATGTGACGCCCACAAGGTTAAATGTGTCCTCGCTCTGCAAAACCTGGCCACTCATAAGCAAAGGATAAGTGTTTGATAACTTTTTTCGCGATAAGGAACACGATTGTGTTTTGGATGCATTAAATTGAACGAGATTTTTGGAGGCCCAATCCAATATCAAATTGAGATCCTGTGAAAGAGATATCTGCATCGCCCTGCGTTTGCTTTCCTTGTCGGGTTGAGAGATTGGTTTGGGAACCTGAAAAGTGGAGTTAAGGGTACTATCGTCAGCATAACTATGAATGGGATTGGTTGTGGAAGAAAGAAGGTCGTTGATGTGAAGAAGAAACAAAGTTGGTGCTAGTACTGAACCCTGAGGCACTCCAGCATTAATTTCGTGAAAGCTTGAAGAGTGGCCATCAACAATGACTGATATACGTCGATTAGAAAGATAACTGGAGAGCCAAGAGCAGAGTTTAGTTGAAAGACCGTAAGAGAGAAGTTTATTAAGAAGTGCGTCATGCCAGACTTGGTCGAAAGATTTAGATATATCAAGAGCAACGATCTGGGACTCACCTAGAAACTCAAGAGACTTGTTCCAGTTGTGTGAAACGAAGGAAAGAAGATCTGCTGTAGATCTCTTGTGATGAAATGCGTATTGCCTGTCATGTAAAATTTTATGTTTTTCTAAATACCTAAGAATTTGCGAGTTAATGGATTTCTCCTTTACTTTACAAAGCATTGAGAGGAGTGAAATGGGTCTATAGTTGGATGGAAGAGATTTAGATTATTCAAAAAGTCAAAATATAATATATAATATTAAAAATAAGAAAATTTAGGTGGGTTCCGGATAAACCGGAAGTAACAAGAAACGATTTAATACGTGAAATAATGCACATTTATTTATTATACTCATGTACCAAATTTTATTTTATATCTTAAAAGATAAAAAGGTTGTAGGGGTAAGGCACCTGCTAGGGTTACCTGGTATATTAACAAAGTTATTAAAATACCTAAGGAAACCGAAATTAAATCTCTTTAAATGAAGTTAAATTAATAATAAAGTTTAAATTAAATTTTATGATAAAGGGGTTGTCCATACACTACCCTTTAAATTTGATTATTTAAATTGTAAAGGGTAATTCAAATTGAGTTTCCACATTACAAATACACTGCCTGTCTAAAAAATTCGAACCATATAAAAAACTTTTTTATTTTTAATTTAATGAAAAAAGTTATTCCTTATAAAAAGTTTCGCATGATCCAAAAACTAAAAAGTAACCATCAGATATTAAATTGTATCATGTCATTTCGAGGTCTGACCGAAAGTTTAATTTTTACTTATAAGTAAAGTAGGTACCTGTATTTTTGCTAATATCGAAAACTGTTATAAAGAAAAGACTTTTAGAATCAAAAATTACTTTAAAATATGCCATTTGGTTTATTTCAAAAAACACTCTTTTAATATTATTTTTAAATCGAAAATGGTAAAAATTGAGATTTGTACATTAGTGTAACAAATTTTATAATTTTATGTTTCATAGAGCTATTTAAAATATACCTTTTAAATTAACTGTTACTGAAGAAAGTACAATGCACTAAATTGGACAAATTTTAATTTTTTCGATTATTGCAAAAAATAACCTTTTCAATAAAAAAATTGCATATTTAGAATTAATTTTCAATTCTAAATGTCTTTTTTATAACAATTTGCGATATTAGCAAAAATACACGTAGTTTACTCTTGAGCAAAAATTACATTTTTGGCCAAACCTCGTACATGACTGACACAATTTAATATCTGATGATTGCATTTTAGATTTTGGATCATGCAAAACTTTTTATAAGGAATAACTTTTTTCGTAAAATTAATAAGTAAAAAGTTTTTCATATGGTTCCAACTTAATTAGACATACTGTATATTTTTATTTAATCTTTTTACTTGTTTAAATTTTTTTGGTTTTTTAGTACTTTTAATTTTATTTTGGCGTGTACCCAAATAAATACCATCCATTAAATGAATCCGCCAAACTACAGAACATATCTTCAATTATGGTTTGGTGACTGTAACACTTATGATTTTTGGCACGATGTTTAAAAATTGCATATAAAACATTGTGGTAAACTTGCCCGACAAAAAAATGACACGTTCGCCCAGTCCGACATCCGAAACATTTTACATTGACAGGCAGCGCCGCGCCGCTTTCATTTATGGCGGTATGAATTTTCGTGGTGGACTTGTTAAAAGGAACCCGCCTAAAAAGTTTTAAAAGTGTTGAAGTGTGTGAAGTTAATTTAATTTCTGGTCCAGAGATTATTATTCATTAAAGTTACTTTATCTTACTTTCTCTAGTAAAAATTATTTTCAGTAAACTTTAAAGTCTTTAAACCTTTTAAAAATATTGGCAATTTAGGTTGTTGTGTTGAAATAGCTGTACAAGTACAAAAAGATAAAAATGGCCTTTTTTTACTTGTAAGTATTCCTTTTATTCAGGAAAATCTGTATATTGTTTGTTTATAGATTTAGGACCCGACCCTTTTTTTCCTTCTTTAAAGGTTTTTAAAACTTTTTTCACTTGAGGACAGCTCAGGAAATCCTAAATACTAACGAAGCGTGGATGGCTTAAGAGAGGTAACAGGAAGTTTAGAAATACAAGACTGAAACATTTTTAGATTTTGAAAAGAAGCGGACAGTAATTTCGACGGTCGAAACACTTCAAGACTAAGGCTGCGGTTACATTGGATAAGAATCATAGATAACCTACATTTAGATCAGCAGTGGCAAGAAGCATTATTCGGATTTTTACGACCTCGCGCAGTGGGTGGACGAACATGCGCACTTAAAAACCGTGGCAAAATACAAACACCGGCACCCCGTACCCTTCGTCCGCGGTCTGACTGTGACGCTCATTAGCTACCGTACTTCGAACAGACAACCAGGACGCCGTCGACAAATTCTTTCCGATAATGCGATTAGTCTGTTTGGCGCCAGGTGCGTTTACCCTCAACTTGCTTGCGCACAAACTGGTTTTTTCGCCCATGAAATGTAACTTTTGCTTTGCCCAGGTTATAACATTGGCAATTCATCGAGATCAGTGATAAGAATTCGAACGAAAATTTGTTCCTACGAGTTCGTTAATATCAATTTTTACGAATTTAAGATAAGTGTGTGGTTGTATATTTTTGAAACTTCACCATTAGTTAAATATTTTGATTTTTGTTGTAATATAATGGTTGTGCTGCAAAAAAATAAAATTAATAAGTTTAGATGTCCCTTACATGTAATTACATTTATTTGTGTTTGTAAGGAGTACCAATAAATAAATAAATAAATAAATAAATAAATAGATGAATAAAACATGTATAAAATGGTATTTTTGGAAATTTTTATAAGGTCGTGGAAAAAATATAGTATGTAACACATGCATAAAGTGTTTTTTTACTCATGGGATTGCCGCACTCAGCTTAAGGCTTGTGTTGCCAAACTTTTTCTTAATTACATGGACGAAAAGTTACCAGATGACGTAAAAAAATCACTGCCAATGTGGCATTTATGTCATAACCTCTTTAATGAAGTCACTCTGCTATACACTATTGTTGAATTACAAAGAAAGCGTTATGGTCTTAAATTAACCCAAATATTTAACCCATTTAACCATTGTGTAAATAACCTATTCGTGTATTATTATCGTTATCGGCAACACGCAACATATTGTTACCTAGATAAGAATTTACTACCTGTATACTTATCCAGCTCACTAGATTTTATGGTATGTAGTTAAGAGAAAGAATTATGCAGTTATTTACGCAATTTCTATAAAAACAGTGTGTTCGGTTAAAAAGGGGTTTGTCCATATTTTTTATATACAGTGAGGGTAAAAAAAAACAATTATGACATCGGCCCACGGGCGTCGGTTGGGGGATAATTAATAAAATTAAAATGAACACATCAAGCAAATGACGTTAGTTGGTATGATATCTAAGAAAGTGATTTAAATAAATAATAGTTTAAAAAAACACGCTTTTATATGCAACCGAACTAAAAATTAGAAAATAATTTTTTATTAAAAAAATATTGTCACTTCATAGTAAAAGCGTGGGGTGCTTAATATATTAAATGTTATAATTATTATATTTGCCAATATCTATGAGGGAAAATTTATGAAAAAATTGTAAAATGCACCCCACGCTTTACTATGAAGTGACAATATTTTTTTAATAAAAAATTATTTTCCAATTTTTAGTTCGGTTGCATATAAAAGCGTGTTTTTAGTTTTTTAAACTATTATTTATTTTTCATTTTTTAGTTCGATATGCATTTATGTATGTATGTATGTTAAAATGCTCCAGTTTATTCACTAAAAATTCCTTCGCCATTTTGTCAAGAGTAGCTAAACCTGAGAAAGTTTGGAATGTTGCCAAAAGATGGCAACACAGGTGTTGTTTTTATAATATAATGGATTTTTTTTCCTCCTGGCGATCCAAACCAGGATAACGGAATACTGTTTGCAGATTATTGCATTGTCATGGGTCCTTAATACGTGTGCAAAGTTTCAAAGAAATCGAATAGCTGGAAGTTGGTTAAAATTAGGCTCAAAGATTCCGTTACATAGATAGATAGATGGATAGATGGATAGATAGATAGATAGTTACAACCCAAGTTAATAAAAGCGTGTTAAAAAGGTGTTTTAGAATTAAATTTTAGATGGATGAGCAAAATTTGAAATAAAAAAAAGTTTTTTATCTATTAAGTGACGAACTAATTTACTGTATTAAAATTTGTGTCTATACCGTACTTACACGGTTACCAAAGAGATAGCTAAAGGACATTTTACGGTTAAAGTAAAATTAAGCCTCGTAATTAACTTTGACGAGTAAATATAGTGATTTTATGGATCACTAACCCGAATTTTGAGGCACATAAATCCTAAAAGGATATAAATACTGGAAAGTATTAAATCAAATAAATTGACTAAATGTTATGCACAGGGTATTTCATAAAAAACCCAACATTGGTCAATATTTTAAAAACAATAATATTTAGAATAATACTGTTTAGGTCACTGTATTCTACGTAATAACATATACAGGGTGATTCAAAAATCGATCACGAAGCTGAGGGGGTGATTCTACTTGACAAAATAAGGGTAGAGCTTCATATACATTTTTTCACAATGTCATTCGCTTTCGGGTTGCAAGCTTAAGTTTTTATTTTTTGTTTTTTTAATTACCTGCTTATAAAAACCGATTTGACTATTATTTGAAAGCTAGACTAAATCGTCTGCGTTTTATCATTCTAATAACAATTCACATTGATTGTTTGCCGCTAGAGGGCACTTTACCTACATTGAAAATTGTTTTTTGACATAATTTTTTAGTGTTAACAGCTAGGGTAGGGCGGGGCTTGTTGAGCATAGAGGTAAGTTGGGCAATCAAAATATCTCAAAAACTATCGACCGCACGCGAAAGTATCAAATAGCGTAAAGAAGAGGTTGCACGAGGGAAACTTATTGTGCGACCACTAGTGGTGACGCGGCGATCGAGAAAAGTATCCGTGCGCATAATTTATTTTGTGATTAAAAAGTAAAATAATTGCAAGCCGGAAAATGTTATCTGTGATAGTTAAATGTATTCCGTTCTCAATCAGGTAAGTGTTAATCTTAAGTAAATTTATTGCAGTTTTAATATGTATAAAGATTTTGGATATCATTTTAACCGGTTTTTAAATAAATTTACTTTTCTTTTAAAATTTCAGGTTGGGGTTAGTTGAGCTACAGTTGCCCAACTAACCCCACGGTTTTAAGTATAAAATGTTTAATTTTTTTAGGATAGGGACTTATAACAGTAAAACACTAAAGTCTTCTCAAGATTTAAAAGAGGCTGCAACCCGAACTTTATACAAGCAACAAAGAAAACGAGCTGACCTATCTAACTTATAAATTTTCTCTGAAATAGTTCGACCATACCCAAAGGCTGGTCCAAGAAAAGCTGCAATTTTAACAGATACAGAAGGCATTATAAGAGAAGCAAAATAAAACTGCTTAAACAGTTTAAAAAACAAAGATGAATTGATAGATATTATCTCCAATAGTTAAGCTAAGCTAGGTACGTTGCTGTTTTATTAATAAGATTTGTTGTTTTGTCACTATAAGATTATAAATATAAAAAGCAAATTGTCAAAATGTATTTTTATTGTAAACATATCTAACATTCAAGCCATGATTTGACTATACTTTCTAAGTGCTCTACTAGCTCCATACCCTTGCTCAACTTACCCCACCTATGGGGTACGTTGGGCATACTTGACTATCTACATTAAAATAGATGTAGCTCCTAAATTCGACTTATAAGAAAAACTACTATGGACACTATTAATAAGGAATAAATTGCTAATCCATCAGTTGGCGTTATAAGCCATTAAGACTTATTTTTGAGGAGCTATAACCGATCAAGTAAAAATTGCTCAACTAGCCCCGCCCTACCTCTATCGAATATTGTGATATCCATTTTTGTTATGGAAAAGCAAATGGTAATACAGAGTTGGCAAGACTATATTATATGGAGAGTTATCAGGCAGGCAATTTAAAAACAAAAAATAAAAACTTGAACTTTGACGGCTTGTACCTTGAAAACGAATGACATTTTGAAAAAAAATTATATGAAGCTCTACCCTTATTTTGTCAAGTAGAATCACCCCCTTAAGTTTTGTAATCGATTTTTTGAATCACCCTGTACAGAAATCATTTTTTTACTTGTTTAATAAGTTAACTAAGATACAAGGGGTATCTGAAAATGTCAAATTTCGAATATCGCCCTGTAGCTCAAAAAAGGCTAAGAGGTTTTTATAACAGCCTTGTTTATGGCATCTTTTTTTTTTCACAAAAAAGGAGCGAAACCGGCAAGGTTTTATTTTTATTAATAACTTAGATATTTCACAAATTTAATCAAAATGGGACACCTTGTATATCTTGGAAACTTATTATAGGATCACGTTCGGTCAATGATCAGAAAGTTGAGAACTACAATTACTGAATTTTTAGCCAATCCGACTGGGACCCAAAATTCATAAGGTTAGTGTGGGGTCTTTGTTTTTTTATGTACAGGGGCTCTAAAAAGTACAAAAATGTAAAAATGGACCAAGAGAAAACTGTCTTTATTTTTGATAATTCGGCGAAATGTCAATTAAAAAGATTTTTAGAATTGAATACAGAGGAACTAATCTAAAATTTTGCATACAATAATTTTTTTTTTTTTTTTGGGTCAAATTTTTATTTATTTATGTTTTACACCTTTTTACGTAATTTACCTGGTTTTAATAAACGATTTATTGAATGTCAAAGTTTTTCAAACACATTTAACTACAAAAATGTTAAAATTTAGTAAAGAAGGTGTAAACATGTGAAATTTCAAATATGAGATCCTTATTCAATTCAAAAACCTTTTTTTATTTGATATTTTGTTGAATTATAAAAATAAGGGCAGTTGTCTCTGGGCTCATTTTCACATTTTAGTAATTTTTGAAGCCCCTATACAAAACAAAACAAATTTTTCAACGTAAATCTTGTTTTTTAAAGCTGTGTCCAGACTTGCAACAATTTGCCAAGAATTCGTCCAAACAAACCAACAAGCTTTGAAACCACGTGAATTCCGTCCACGTGCCGACGCGGCGAATTCTTGCAAATCTAGACGCGGCTTAAGAAGGAAGAGCCGTTGCCATTCATGACAGCCGTACGATTTTATTTTTCCAGAAAAAGTTATTCTTCCTAAAATTTTTGCTTGTGAATAAATATGGTTTACAAATAGAGAATGTTGATTTTGTGTATAGGGTACACAATAACTTCAAAATACATAATTTTTCTTAAAAGTAAACTCCTTTTATTTTTATTTTAAAGCAAAATATAATTTAAAAACTTTATTTAAAATAGTTTTGTGGATAACTTTATTCATGTTACGGGGGTATCCAAAATTTTAATAAAACTGATTTTAAAGATATCAAAAATTTATTTTTTAAATTTTTATTATAATAAAATAACCCAAAAAACTCTTTTAATTTGCATTTTTAAACACCTGCCCTCTATGATATTTTGCTTAAAAATTAAAAATAAATGTAGTTTATTACTCCTAAAGAAAAATAACGGTTGAACTGTTGGATATTTTACCTTTGCCTTTATCGAACAATAAAACAGTGATAGTATGTTGAGAACACAAAAAAGTATGAATATCTTTGCATTTTATACCATTTCCATTCAGGGCATAGATTTTCGACTTGAGTCAAAGTTTTTGATAAAAAAAAGTGTTTGTTTGTCTTTCTCTTTACCATTAAAAGTGGGTTATTTGAAAAGAAAGAGAATAAACTTTTTTTTCAGAAATTTATACTCTCCAATTTAAAAATCGGGCCTCACTCAAAAATAAACCTTATTTAGTTTTAGTACATGCGTGTTTTTTTGTCAGGCCTATTCAAAATAATAATCCTAATACATAACAATTACATTTTTTAAGTTTTTGCGAACCTTGTATACAAAATAAAAATTTGCTCTTCGTAAATCATATTTTTTACAAGCAAAATTTTTTATGAAGAATGACTTTTTTCGAAAATGCACCCAAACAACTGGTGGTAAAAATGCAGAAATCTTCTAACCCTGGGTCCATTTGTCTACAGAGTAAAGTAACTACATTTTCAATCATAGAAATCGGGACAAATTGTATAAAATAAAATAGGATGAAATTTTTTCGAAGAACAAAAAAAAAGGTCCTTACCTTTGAAATGATTTAACAGGAAATCATAAATTAAATAAATCGGTCATTGCATTAAAAGAGTTAATTTTTTATTTCTTAAATTGTTTAAAGAGCAAAAAAAACAAAAATAAAATAAAAAAGATTCTTTTTAAACCCAGTCCCACCTAAAATTGGGACATTTTTAAAAATTGGCGGTACACAGGACAGTCCTCCAAAAAGCGGTACTGTCCCGCCGAAATTGGGACGTGTGGTCCCTTTACTACAGAAGGAAAAAAATTGGCCGAAGATCACTGACGTGAGGAGTAATCTTCGATATGGATGGCCTTCCGCATGACGCATCGTAACCGATTTTATTTTTTTGCGATGCAAAAAATAACTCTTGTAAACAAATAAAACTTTTCTAAACAAATGTTTTTTAACTTATTCAAATCAACAATTCCGAGATGTTTCACAATTTAACCGACAAATTTTAGGGGCTACACTAAAAATATGAAAAAACTTCATACAAAAATTTGGCTTAAACATCTTAGCTTTCGAACTACAGGGTGTTAAAAACTTTAAAAAATTATTGTTTTTTTATAAAAAAATTTACCAATTGAGATATTTTAAAAAAATTGGGGGACCCCTTTATCCAACCAAAGCACATTTTTAAGTATACAAGAAAAAATTAATTAGTACCAGTGTCGTCCATAAGAGGTTTAGGGTAACTATTTTTTTATAAAATAATGGCACGCCACTGAATTGTGCTAATATAAAAATAATTTTAAAAATTTCCAGTAGGTTTGGAACAATTTACCGTAGAATTTAATATTGGGTGGTATGATAACCATTGGGTTATATAACCTACATGAAACCATCATAGCACTGATTATCCATACAAAATGACCTTTGAAAGTGGAAGGTTAAGGTGATATTTCTTGCGATTCACAAACAATTTCATGAGTTTCATTCAACCACACGGAATTGTTCGTTTCAAAACGACTAAGAACTGGAAAGCACAGTTTCCATTTTTCTTGCATCCTTCTAGTAAAACTATACCTCATTTGTTAAGCTTTTTTGTATTTTTTATTCTCTAGATTATCTGGTATACCAAGTCTTTCAAGAACATGTGACAAATTCGCCGAATTTTTCTTCTTTATACTTTGTTCGTTGTGCCTATAAAGAGGTCATTTAGTGGTATCGATATGATTGTATAAAAATTCATATTTTACTTGGGTGCACCTTGTAGCACTTGATTTTATTTTAAAAAGCTAAACTATGTAGTCCTCTTATAAGCCAAATAAAATTTAAACTAAACGTGTCTGAACGGGATATAGTTCAGACTTAATAAACCTAAAACGAAAAACAGATGCTTGAAAAATATGGTGTACAATCTTTCCATTATAAAAGAGTTGGATAAAATCTTAATGCTTACCAGAAATAACAGGCAAATAGGGCACACTGTTCTCAAAACAAAGTTAAATAGGGGAACGTGGGGAGGCTTCATACAGTTTTTATATTTTGCTTTGTGGAATGCCGTGTTTTAGGTATATCTCTTTTAATTTATAACACACTAGTAGCTTAACTATTTTATATTGTAGTAGAACCTTAATATTATTGAAAATCTACATGCGCGAGTTTCCATAAGACTTTTACAAAAAAACAAAATGTATGAATGTACCCCATTTGTGGGGTACATTCATACAACCGAAGGGGCACATTTCACATCACTATTAATTCGTTATAATTATTGTTTGTTATGGTTTTATACCATACTTTATAAAAAAACACAAATACGTTTTTTAACATACAAAACAAAAGTAAAATTCAAAATTAAAAACAGTTTTTATCCAAATCTGTTAATGCCAATTTTAACATCGCAATAGTTTCGTGATGTGAACATAAGTACCGATTAGTGAACAGAGTGTCATTAAAAGGTCTTTACGTTACTATTATGGTTATCTACCAAAGAAACTAATTAACATTCTTCATTTTAGTCAGTTATATTTATTAAAACTAACAATCTAAAAATGTACAAAAATATTGCTTATACATAATTAATAATGTCAATAATAATATCAAATAAAAAACTCTGGTTAACACAAATATACCTTAACTTAAAAACCTAAAATTAATATGCCTATGTTATTAACAGGTTATGACCTAAGATCTGTGGTAATATCATCACTATGTTTGATAAATTAACTGATCTTTAACATCCAAAGACACAAAGTTCATAAAGCACCCTTTTTCCGTAAAAATAAAACCATTACTTCAGTTAAACTACTTTATATTATATTTATAACTATAATCGTCAGTGTAACAAAAAATAGTAGTTAAAAAAATATTTATATAGTGCCAGGAGTACATTTATACAGTATGAATGTACCCCATATACTTGTGTATGAATTTGCCCCATCACATGCTTATTAATGAAAAAATATTAAATAGAAAAACCGTCTTCATCTATATTAATTTACACATTAAACTAGTGCCTTTGTATTATAATTAAGATTAAATAACAATAATTAATCCAAAAATAGTAACTGGCGATAAAATAGGTCCAAAGTTACGTTATGAAATTACTTACGTGAGGCAAAAACACGTTCCGAGTTGTGCACTCGATCTTACCGCACCGAAAATTCTGAAACTTCACTAGTCTGTAAACATACATAAAAACTCTGCACACCCACTTACGTTACTATTTTACTTCGTGTCTAACTTCAGATAAACTCAATGTATGTAGGTGCCCCTTGTATGAATCCACCCCACTTTCCCCTACATTTATTTTAAATTTACCTTTGTATCGCCTTCAGATTACTATACAAAATTAAAGTAAAATAATGATACATATTTGTAAACTATCAATTTTCAAACTACCCGTTTAAAGAGCCCTAAATAGAAGATAAAGGTTCTCGCCCACTTAGACGAAGCGTCGCGTCAAGAAAAAATCGCCAAGTTGCTTTACATGTAATTAAATGGAACCCCGCCAATATAAGCGGCGCGGCGCGTCTTTATTGGCGGAGTTCCATTTAATTACATGTAAACTTGTCCGGAGCAATTTTGTCTCGTCGCGACGCGTCGCCTAAGTGGGCGAGCAGCTTAAAAGCGCTCCACGAGAGAAAAATAATTAATTTTTTTTTGTACATTGTCATTTTGCATTGTAAAATATTGGCTGGTAAATTTACGTTTGTTAAATTAACGACCTATTTCTTCGTAATTTAATAAAATCGACCACTGTGCGTCGTCCCATGGGGTCGGAGCCATTGGATAGGTCGTGTCGGATCTTTTAGAATAATAATAACAGAAATTTTGCCATTTGCCCCCCGGC
The DNA here is from genome assembly GCA_014170235.1 of Listronotus bonariensis. Taxonomy (NCBI): domain Eukaryota; kingdom Metazoa; phylum Arthropoda; class Insecta; order Coleoptera; family Curculionidae; genus Listronotus; species Listronotus bonariensis. The sequence continues at coordinate 30,695 of JACEGR010005791.1, forward strand.
AACATTGACGCGGTAGTTGAAAAGGACAATTGTTACATTTATTTTACTTATGCGTTTCCAACAACGCTTCAAATTCAAGCGAATAAACCCGACATCATTCTCCTTGATAAGACAAATCACACAATATATGTAATAGAGTTCTTTGCCCCAACGGAAACTAACATCGATATAAAAAAACGGGAGAAACAGGCCAAATATCAACATCTTTTTGGCGAACTTCGAAGGCTTAACCCGGAGTATACCGTGCGATTAGTTGTCCTGATAATTGGCGTTATAAGCCGGCTGTCCATGAGAGCGATTTTCCGCCCGCGTATTAAAAATACGCGCAGAAAATCCGCTGACACGTCCATTGTAGCGGAAAATATTAAAGCATGTTGTTTTGAATATGGTGATTTTATGTTAGAATTTTATTTGGTTGATACTACGGTTGTGAAGGTCACTAGATTTCAATCATCATCTGTCTGTGGGATGGCAAATGGATTGGATAATGGATAATAATAAACAATTTTAATTTTATTATGTAAAAAATTAGGCAACTTTGATCTTTTATTGTGCTTATTTTATTTTATTTATATATTATTAAATTTAGACTTAGTGTATGTTTGTATGACAAGACCGATAAGCTATTTCTTTTTTTTGTAATGGCTTGAGTAATAAATAAAGAGTACTTTCCTAGGTAGTAGTTATTTAAAAATAACGTCCGTGGTGGCCTTACTGCGTTGTCTAAAAGGTGCTATGAAATGTAAAACTGCATGTTTCAGTGCAGTGAATAACGTTCCAATCCAATAACCCGGCACTCACGGTACACTGGTATTTAGGTATAAGCCTTCATGAGATGTCATAAAGATAAAAGAAACTTTACTTTACTTTACTTTATTATTGTTACTAAGGCAACAGTTCATAAGTTGTATTTAAAATGAGTTTTTTATAACCATACATTTTCAGACACCCTGCATACATTAAATAAAATACTTTTTACTGTTTTTATGATTAATACCGCCTGTCTCAGTAGTTTAACCTAACAAGGGTTTTTGCTGCTATTAGGTAAAGCTCTATTATTAGACAAAATTCTATATATAGAAGGGTCAAAATGGGACAATTAAGGAGGTGTTTCAGCACAACCTTTTCTAAAGTTTTGTGGTGTGAAATATGTGTGTAAATAATCCCTCATGTTCGTACGTAATGGATAGCTACATATTTCCAACTAAGCCAACATTATTTTAAGAATTTTTCGTTAATGTTGTTGGAAAATTTTAAACTGTTTCATTTTTTTTTAAATAAAGCTTTAATTTAAAAATAATTTCTATACTAAGGTCTTCCTAAACACATGCAAAAATTTTAGAAGGTGATTTTTCATTAAAAAATTTAAAAAAAACTTCATATAAACGTATGTCCTAAACGTCTTAGTTTTTGAACTAAAGGGTGGTAAACTCTTTTTAGTGACATTTAGTGTCAAACATTAAAAACAGTCATGAAACATTCAAGCTCGGTTACAGGGACCTACATATATCATAAAAGCGTATTACAAATCCAAAATTATGCTTGTAGCGACACCTAGTTTTAAACATAAATAATTGGCAGTTACATACATACATACAAGTGAAATTAATAAAAGCGTGTTAGAAATATATACAGGGTCATCCAAATTAAGTGTCTGTCATTTGTAACTTCGTTATTACTCAAAATATGAAACAGTTTAAATTAACAAATTAGTAGTCTTTTTCACGCTCTTTAAGACTAACGATTAGAAAAAACAATTGACAATCGGGTTGCTGAGTTATACAGCGAAATACCCCTTATTTAAATGAAACATCCTGTATATTTTATCCCCATTAGAAATTTCTTTCAAAATCCTTTAAAAAAGTCCGTATGTAATATATCCAATTTTTCATAGTTTCGGAAATATGGCCATCCTCAGGAGTTTATTAGTAAACTGGATGTATTATATAAAACACCCTGTATATGGTATTATCATTAAAAAGAGATTTTAAAGAGCTTTAAAAAAATATCACATTTGATGTGCCTATCTTTTTTAGTTTTAGAAATATAGCCATTTAAATATGAAAGATAGTAGATATTTTCCCCGTTTTATTTCTGACACTAAAACTTATTGCTTATAGCTTAAAGCTGTGATATAATGGAAATTAAACGTAATTTTTAGATGTGAATGGCCATATTTCCAAAACTATAAGAGATAGACATATCAAATGTGGTATGTGCTTAAAGCTCTTTTTAATTTCTATTTATTGGTAATGTAATATACAGGGTGTTTTAATTAAAAAATTCCAGTGTACTATAAAATTTTTGAGGATGGCTATATTTCCGAAACCATGAAAAATTGGATATATCACGTGGACTTTTTCCAGGATTTTAAAAGATCTTTCTAATAGTGATAAAATATAGAGGGTGTTCCATTTAAAAAAATGTTATTTCGCCGTATAACTCAGCAACCCGATTGTCAATAGTTTTTCTAATCTTCAGTCTTAAAGAGCGTGAAAATGCTACTAGTTTGCTAATTAAAACTATTTCGTATTTCAAATAATAACGAACATACCAATGACGGACACTTAATTTAATGATAGGCTCGCGGCTATATCACATGTTACTAGATTATAGGCGAGAGGTTAGGCAATATAAAGGCTTTATGTGTTAAATTTATATAAGCAGTATTTACTTATATTGCATGTTCCGTGTTTGATGTATAATTGGTGGAGGGCCACCCGACGTAACACAAATAATAGGTTACAAATACTAATACTAACCAGAGGTATGTACCGCACCTGCTGTCTTGATATATTTTTGTTTAATTTTGTTTTGTTTTTGGGTTTTTTATTTTATAATTAATATCTTATTAAAATTTGACGGGATTCAAGCTAGTTAATTTATTAAAGTTCGTGTATTTAATACTATTAAAAGTTAATTTGTATTTAAAAGCAAGTTTGGAACAAAATTTAATAAAATAGTACTTTTTAAGGTATAGAATATTAAATATTAAGTCAAAAGCTTTTATAGGCCGATATTTTCTAAACTCATTATAAGTAAAAAATGTTTAAGCACGTTTTCATTTATAGAAGACAAAGTGGCTTATTTTATTAAAATTCTTAAATCCGCAAACACAATTTCTTTTATAAAGCTGGCACTTATTTTAAAATAAACCCCGAAAAAAGTAACGCAATTAATTCTATAGGGAGTTTCCATACTCTATGCTCATTTTAAAATGTATGTGTACATGGTGATACTGGTAGTAATATACAGGGTAGAAGAAAAAAGGACATATTTTCTTATTTAAGAACCCTGTATATTATTTTACCATTAAAAAGATCTTTAAATGAGCTTTAAGGAAATACCACATTAAGTACATCTAACTTTATTAGTTTCGGAAATATGACCATCCAAATCAGGTATTTAGGTAATTTTTAAAGTACCGCCATTTTGTAATAGGTAAAGATATTGACTTCATATTCTAGGGTTATAAAGTACTCGTCAGGAGCTTTAAAATGATGTATCACTCGACAAGCCTTCTCATTTAAGAATTTTGGGGTGGTGGCCCTGGTGGTTAAGGGGTTAAAGGGGCTCCGTCCAATTTTTTGTAAAAAACGTTCCTCCTCAATAAATATCCTAACGTGTTTCGGCGATTTTCTCAAATCTGTCTCGTTTCGAAGATAACTTGAGTGGAAAGTTTTCAAATGAACACCCTGTATATAAATGACATTTTCTTTTAAGGATAAACTTTATGTAACGCTGAAGATGACTATTTATATAATTGAAACATGTCCGTTTTTTAATCAATAACAATCAAAATAAAAAATAGTCTTTACCCTAAAAAAGTCTATGTTTTGTTGTGACACGAAGCCGATGAATAAATGCCAAATGTATTGTATTAAAGTGACCACATTTTGAAATATAGAAATCGGGATAAGTAAAAAAAGTTGCAATTTTTGGGTTCTTTCCCCACATTTTTTCTTTTTTGAAGAATCAAACAAAAAAGCCAAAAACCATTTCAATGTTTCTTTGATCCCCCAAATTTCTTGAAGGGCAAAAAAACGCAATGCCACCACAAGTCGGGACTTTTTCAAAAAATCGGCACATTTTCTAAAATCGGCGGGACGCAGGACATTCCTCCAAAATCGGAACGTGAGGTTACTTTAATTATAAATGTCGAAAATATCGAAAATCCCGGAGAATCTTGTCCACCTAAGGTGGACAAGGCCTCCAACCAACTAAAATTTTGTTTACTGTAATTTTTTTTTATTTTTTTATCTTTGTGACATCTCACGAAGGCTTATGCCTAAATACCAAAGTACCGTGAGTGCCGGGTTATTGGATTTTTAACCCATTTTTTACCCTGTTCCGTCAACGTTATCCAAGCACTGAAACATACAGTTTTGCATTTTACAGCACCTTTAGACAACGCGGTAGTGCCACCACGGACGTTATTTTTTAAACATAACTACTACCTAGAATTGGCAGAATACTACACAGAGGCATTGCCATTACCATCTGTGAGGTGACGAGCTATTAAAAATCCGTGGAAGGAACCGAGATTCGAACCCGGATCGCTGCGGTGAGAGGCTGATACGTTAGTCTCTACACCATGCTCGCCACAAAAATGACACATTTTTAAATTAATTAAACCATCTAACTTAATATTTAATATTTACTACTTTTATTAAATCCAAGACATTTAGATTTTTCTAAATAATGAAAAAATTAACCCAACTAATTGATATTTTAATTTATTTTATAGAATTAAAAATAAATCAGGGTACAACTCGACGCCCCGTACATTTCTAAAGATATTAAATTGAAATTTGGCGCACAGCCTATCTAATATTAGTAAATTGGTTATGTTAATTTTTCGGGCTCTGACCCTCGTAACCCTTTCCCAAATCTAATCGGCCAAAAAACGAGAATTGTTTAATGTACGAGGTGGCAGGCATCTTTTGCTTGAAACCCTTCAGATGTTTTCGCTGAAAACCAAAGACGTAACAAGAATATTGTTTTATTGGACTTCCTTTTTCTTTTATTTTTAACTACTACACAACGTTTCCGATTTTTTTATCTTTGGACAATCCACAAAGGCTGAAAGCCTAAATACTAACGTACCGTGGGTGTCTTAAGCAGGGTAAGAGGAAGTTTGTTAACACGGGACTTAAAAACTTGAAGATTTGAGGGGAAGGAAAGACCTCGCTGGCAGTAGGTTCCACAGTCTGGAAACTCTAGGGATAAAAGAACGAACGAAATGGGAATTTCGGGGCCTATCCAATTGAACCGTATAGTTGTTGGTTGGATGTTGGGAGCTGCAAGAGGAGGGACTATACTGGACAATTCGTCGGAGCAGAAGCCGTAAAAGTATCTATAGAAGAGCGATAGATCTCCCACAGCTCGACGATGGGCAAGAGAAGGAAGTCTTTGAGTAAGTAAAGGATTTTTAATAAGACGAACAGCCCTTCTTTGAATGGGATCAAGAATGCTGAGGGTTGTAGCGGATGCCATTCCACAGACATGAGAACAATATTCCAGAGAGGGTCGAATTTGGGACACATACAAAGTGTATAAATTGGAAGGAGAAAATACTTTTGGCTCGGAAAAGAAATCCAAGCTTTTTGAAGCCGCGGTGGCTATAGATACAATGTGTTTATGCCAGTTAAGGTTATTTTCAAATGTGACGCCCACAAGGTTAAATGTGTCCCCGCTCTGCAAAACCTGGCCACTCATAAGCAAAGGATGAGTGTTTGAGGATTTTTTTTCGGATGGTGTCTATCCCTTTTTATTTTTAAATGATAACTAAAACTACTCTTGCCAAACTATACGACTTATACAGGGTGGTCGTCGTGGTATCCGAAATACTTCGGATATGATTTCTGTCAAATAGTCTAAGCAAAAATGATTCTGTTTACTTTTTCCGAATTTCTAACGGTTCCCAAATTATATAGGTTTAAAGATATCAAGACATAAATTTTAGAGTAATGAAATAACATTTTTGCGACTAATTTGCATAGGTTATTTAATAATTAGCACCTTGAGTTGTAATGATTGCTTGTTCGTAAATTGTCATTATTGACAGTATGACAGCTGTGAGTAATTTTATTTTTTCGCATAACTTGTGTTCAAATCATGAAAATAAAATACAGGCAAGGTTTTAACACAAGTTATGCGAAAAAATATAATCAGTTATTGTGGACGGCCATTCTTTAAGCTTTCACCAAGTAAATGTTGGAGTCCCTCAGGGCTCAGTTCTGGCACCAACATTGTTTCTTCTTCACATCAACGACCTTCTCTCGTCCACAACTAATTCCATTCATAGTTTCGCCGACGATAGTACCCTTTACTCCAGTTTTCAGGTTTCTAAACCCATTACTAAACCTGACTTGGAAAACAAACGCAGAGCGATGCAGATATCTCTTTCGCAGGATCTTAATTTAATATTGGATTGGGGCGCCAAAAATCTCGTCCATTTTAATGCATCCAAACACAATCATGTTCCTTGTCGCGAAACGAGTCATCAAATACTCATCCTCTACTACGCGGAGGTCTTTCCTTCCCCCCAAATCTTCGAGTATTTAAGTCCCGTGTCAACAAACTCCTTCTTACCTCGCTTAAGACACCCACGGTACATTAGTATTTAGGCTTTTAGCCTTCGTGGTTTGTCCAAAGATAAAAAAAATAAAAACCAAGGCTATTGTTTAATTGTTTTTTGTTTATCTTTGAAGGTAAATAGGGGAAAACCATCTTTGAAAAACACCCGCTGTAAAAAAGTTTCTGAAGTATACGGCCAAAAATCATGACGTAATAATAAATTTGAAAGTTCATTTTATCGTTATTTCATAGTCTTGAGTAAACCAAAAAGCATATTAATTTTTTTATACTACCTTTCATATTTTGTACCCGTTATAAAAACACTCAATAAAAACTCCGCGAGTACAGATTTAAGGGTATTAGCCCTAAAAGAAGATTATCGTTTTTACTCAAGTTAGGCCTGTGTTACCGAACTTTTAATACGTTTTTTATTATATATTTTTTATATATACAAAAACTTTTAAAAAGAAAATCAAAATGGGGATTTAAATGTAAGAAGATCTCTAAAAGAACGGATAAACATAATTGTTTCATGGAGTACAAAGAACTTAAACGAAATATTATTTATTTACTTTGATTATATTTGCTTAAGCAATAAGAGCTAAAGCAGCAGAATTAAAGAAAATTTCTTTGAAAATTAAATACGCACCAATTATTTTAAATAAAATATGCCAAAAGGTAGAGGAGCAATAAAATAAATAATTGTTATTTTGATAATAATAATTATAAATAGCAAAAAGCAAAGCACCAGTGCCCTCACCAGAAAAATATAATAATAATAATAATAATAATAATATTCTCCGTCCGCTTAGAAATAACGAAACGTATCGATATTTAGGTATCGACCAAAATCGTACTTAGGATGTTAAAGCTGTAAAGACCGAGCTGAGAAGCAATTACAGGCAACGCTTAAGGAAAATATGGAAATCCGAACTATCAGGATTGAATAAGGTTGCTGCAACTAACATGCTAGCAGTTCCTGTATTGCTTTATTCGTTTGGAGTAGTTAAGTGGACAGCACACGAAAAATGATGCATCATCACCGCAGCATCCATCCCCGGTCATCAGTCTACCGCATTTACCTCTCACGCCATCAGGGAGGTCGCGGCCTTTTAAGCTTGGAGTGTATGCATGATCGTTTGGTTTTGAGTCTTGCTTGTCAGGTCGCCAAAAGCACGAATCCACTGCTGCAGTTAGTAAAAGAACATGAGATGGCCAATGTTGGAACATTTTTGTTCAAGGCAGCCGAGCGAGCCGCGGAGAAATTCGGTCTCAGATTTGAAATAGATTCTAATGACGACCAGTCACTTATAAGACAGGAGTCTAGTGCTGTAACAGCTGCAGTTAAAAGAGCTGAACAACGAATGCTCTTAGAAGATCACATCAATAAGCCGCAGCACGGAGTCTTTTACAGAAACATCAATAGACTCGATCTATCTCGAAAGCTTACGTTTGGGTTTTGAAATCCGCCGAGCTTAAGTCTGAGACCGAAGGCTTCTTACTAGCATGCCAAGATGGGGTAATAAACACATTGGTGTACCGAAGCCAATTTTCCAACGTTCTTGACACCGCATGTCGAGCCTGTCCACAGCAACCCGAAACCCTTATGCATTTATTGTCAGCTTGTCCAGTGCATGCTGTCAATAGCTACATCCATCGGCATAATGACGCTCTTCGGGTACTTTACTATCACCTGAGGCATTACTACGGCATCGATGAAACAGCAATACTGCCATTTGCTCCCGGAGACATTGAGGCAGTAGTAGAAAATGACAACTGTCGCATATACTGGAACTACGCGTTCCCAACAACGCATCAAATTCAAGCGAATAAACCCGATATCGTTGTCCTTGATAAGACAAACCACACCATGTATGTAATAGAGTTCTCCGCCCCAGCGGAAACTAACATCGATATAAAAGAACGGGAGAAACGAGCCAAATATCAAGATCTTCTTGGCGAACTTCGGAGGCTCTATCCGGAGTATACCGTGCGATTGGTTGTCCTGATAATTGGCGTTTCGGGAGGCATGAAGAATAACATATTAAGGGAAATGAGGTACATTCCAGCATGTGAAAATACATCCGAACAACTGGTGATGAAGATGCAGAAATCTGTTGTCCTTGGATCCCTTCGTCTACTGAGGCAAATGAATTTGGCCGAAGATCACTGACCGAGCGGACGCGAGGAGTGGTCTTCGATATGGATGGCTTCCGCACGACGCCCTATGGGGTCGGAGCCATGGGATACGTCGTGTTGGATCTTTTAGAGAATAATAATAATAATAATAATGCATGATCTTTGACATAAATATTGGGAATACACGAAAGGATAGGATAGGAGACATATGGATTAATTTTTTTTATATTATTATACGTATTGGAAAAACTGTCATGGTCGGCATGGTCCTAAAATGTATTGCTTCAACTTTAACCCTTAAGTACTACACTGGAGTCTCTCAGACTCATAGCGATTTTCTTTTAAAATATTTTAAATACTGCTTGTTTTATCCTTACCACCCTCCATGTACCTTTCCCTAGCAGTAGTTTACGCAATCTTTTCCGGTCGGCAGTGCAGTGTAAGTAGTTTTATGGTTAATATCTTTGCTTAAACTGTTAGGGAGTCTTGGAGACTTATATACAGGGTGTTCATTTAAAAACTTTCCACTCAAGCAATCTTCGAAACGAGACAGATTTGAGAAAATCGCCGAAACACGTCAAGATATTTATTGAGGGGGAACGTTTTACAAAAAATTGGACTGCGCCTCTTTAACCCCTTAATCACTCAGAGCCACCACCCAAAAATATTAAATGAGAAGGCGGGTCGAGTGATACATCATTTTAAAGCTCCTGACGAGTACTTTATAACCCTAGAATATCAAGTCAATGTCTTCACCTATTACAAAATGGCGGTACTTTAAAAATTACCTAAATACCTGATTTGGATGGTCATATTTCCGAAACTAATAAAGTTAGATATACCTAATGTGGTATTTTCTTAAAGCTCATTTAAAGATCTTTTTAATGGTAAAATAATATACAGGGTTCTTAAATAAAAATATGTACTTTTTCTTCTACCCTGTATATTACTACCAGTATCACTATTAAAAGGCCTTTAAAAAGAGCTTTAAGAAAACGCCACATTAGGTACATCTAACTTTATTAGTTTCGGAAATATGGCCATCCAAATCAGGTATTTAGGTAATTTTCAAAGTACCGCCATTTTGTAAGAGGTGAAGATATTGACTTCATATTCTAGGGTTATAAAGTACTCGTCAGGAGCTTTAAAATGATGTATCACTTGACCCACCTTCTCATTTAAGATTTTTGGGTGGTGGCCCTGGTGGTTAAGGTTAAAGGGGCGCCGTCCAATTTTTGTAAAACGTTCCCCCTCAATAAATATATTGACGTGTCTCGGCAATCTTCTCAAATCTGTCTCGTTTCGAAGATAAATTGAGTGGAAAGTTTTTAAATGAACACCCTGTATAGTGTAAGTGTGACAATTTAAAATTTTTAATACGTTTTGTTTTTTGTGTTATTTTTGGCTATTTAAGTGTATAAAATGTCTCAGGTGTTATCTTTATCAAAATAAGTTAGATTTGGGGAAATAGATTACGAAAGTACATTAGAAAAATGGTTTAAAGAATTAGATGATGCCAGCGATATCGACCAATTTAAGGAAGATTATGCCGTTTTATCGAATCATGAAAAAGACAGCGAACAACCCACGTCGGGGGAAGAAAAACGATTGGAAACTAGAAAAATAGTTTAACGAGGGTCAGCAAATTAAAAATGATTTTAATCGCAAAAATCGTTACCAAGTGGCCAAAATGTACACTTTCTATATTCTAAAAAAATTGACTGAAGCTTGCAGTGGACGTTTTCATATGTGAAGGAAGAAAATGTTTTTTACATTGTGTTTATTTGTTTGATACCTTAGTCATTAGAAAAAAATTTAGATGAATTTATTTTTTTAATATGTTAAAATTTTGCCTATATAAAAACTGATATTTAAAATTAATATTCAAAATTGTTTCATAAAAGTTTAAGTAAGGTCTTATTTTATTATTTTACTGATATGTCATTAGGTTAAAGGTCAAGTAAATAAATAAAACCAATTTAAAAAACTTTTTTATATTTATTTTTGTTTAAGTTTCAGGACTCCCTGAGACTCCCTATAGTTATAATGGATTGAACATTGCACTAGAGTACTTAAAGGTTAAATCTTTACATAAAATTCAATTCCCTACAATATTTACTTAAGCAATTTTGTGTTAATTTAGAAAATAAAAGTACTTTAGCATTGAATATTTCTTTTCTTATATTACCAATCAAAGAAAATTTTGTATTTTCTAGTTTTAAACCCTGCGTTTCCCAAAATGCCGATTTAAAAATAAAAAAAAATTAGTTTATTTGTCTCTTATAACACTCCAACATCATGGGACACACTGTATGTGTGAATGTTCCATAAAAAAACAAATGAAGAACCATACTTGAAAACGACAAATGTCCAAAAATAAGAAATTTTTCGAAAAGTGATTTTTAACAATAAATTGACCTCTTCTAAGTTATGTTATTTTGATTTTTTAAACGTTTAAATTTATTTTCTGACCCCTATCTGAGGGTTCACAAAGATAAAATATTCACAATTTTGTAGCAAAAATCTGATTAAGGTTTTAATAACTTTTATAAAAACACAAGTGCCCACAGCAAAGGGTCGAGGAATTTTGCCAAGTTTGCCGAAAAACAAGACACTCCAGGAATTTTTATTACCACAAGGAGTGTGAGAAATTTAATAAAAAAAGAAAAAAAGGCGCTATTGCAACAGTGTATAGAAATTTACCACGATCCGCTGGGCCTCGCAGTATTCCTGCAAACCGCACATTTAAATAATTTAGTTGTGTCATCTATTTGTTGGCTAATATTGATAAAAACAAACAAATGCTCTTTAATTTAAGCCATGTTTGTGACTTTTTGTAGTGTCATAAAAGGTTCTGCCGACATTTATAAAAATATCCTAAAAGTGCTTTCTGAGAGTGATTTAAATTAGTGGTCATAAGGTTGGAAAAATTGCTGCGACATTTTAATATGGGCTTCCACCATTGTTTATATTTTTGACGCTCTATTATATGATTTTAAAAAATACATATCAATGCATTTAAATTTTTTAAAAAATCCCAGAAAAATTTGCACCTTTGTCAAGAAGCGCCACCTACAGGCCAGAAACAAACAAATAAACTGGTAATACTAATACTTTATTAAAAGCGTCTCTAAATGCTTTTTAAACGAGACTAAGTTTATTCAAATCGGTTCAGTAACACGGAAGTTGTTAATTTTTTTCTAATCAATATTCGTCCCTTCCCCCACTCCTTACTCCGCAATATAGAGAAAAATGCTTATACAAAAAAGTCTCCTAATTTTTCCGAAATTGTAATTAACGTATATGTGATCATAAGTTAATAGGAAATATTTTTCAGAAAAACCTGTTTTTTTCATTTTGTGGCTACCATTACGCCTCTAGCGGTCGACTTAGAATCTTAAAAATAATTTTACCAATTTCTTTGGAAATATTTGACCCAAAGTCGGCCTATATAAGGTCACGACATTCGGCCATATTGCTTTGACGTGTTATGACGTCACATCTCCCATTTTTCGGCCATGTTGTTTCAGTGGCGGAGATATACAGTTTATTGTATTAGTAGAACAACCGTTTACACAATAGTTTTTAATTGTTATTAAGTTGTAAATTCTTTTTACTTTAAATAAAAAACATTTGGAATTACATCTTTCAACAAATATCACTTCCAAAACAATGCAAAATGAAATGCGCAAATTCCTAGACGCCACTGGATTGATCATCAGCTTTGATTTTACCCAGTCTTGCGAACTTTTCTCCGTGAGAGTGCCCCTTCCTTGCGTTCCCGACCTCGAACCGCCTAAAAGTTGAGGATATGTCGTAAACCTTATAAATATAAACTAACCTTGATATTTACCAAAAATTTTTTTCTGTAGCCGTACGATAAATGGTTCCCAAGATACAGTCGCGGTACTCGCTTAATTGCCCACCCTGTACATACGTTCGAGAACACTGCAAGTTAAATAAAAGATTTTAATAAAATAGGAGTTGCCATTGCACAGAAATAAAAATTTTGATATATATTTTTATTATTAAATATAAAATTATATTTATTACACAGTATTTTGCGTCAAAATCGACCTATGTGTCTGATGTTTGTTGTAGATTATTAAATGTTATAGGTTTTGACATCGCTTTCTAGATGTTAGATTTGTACAGGGTGGCTCGAATTGACGTTCATCATTGGGATTCCGGAAACCGTAAGGAGATACAGGATCGGTTAAATGGAGGCAAAATTGCGCAATTTGATGCTCAATAAAATACCGTTTTGCGTTTTAAAAATTCCGGTATCCCCAAAGGAAATAATCTAGGGGACTAAGATCTGGGCTCTCTAGCGGGCCATCGTGCAAGACCATTTATTTGGAAATATATGGTAAAGGAATTGATCTACTTCCCTTCCATTGTGGGCAGGAGCTCCGTCTTGCTGCCACCATATTTCTTGAAATACTGCCAAAGGTTGATTATCTAGGGCGTCTAAGACATCATTCCTAATCAAATTTAGATATCGTTCGGAAGTTAAGGTTCCTTCGTAAACGAAAGGTCCAATAATTTTGTTCCTCCACATACCAATCCATACATTAAATAAAGTTCTCCCTTGAATTCGTACCTGCTGGTTAGTTTCTGTTAATAAAGTAATTTCCGCTGTTAGATATCAATGAGTTGCAATAAAACATTATGAATATGTAATAAGTTTATTCTTTTTTTTTACCTAAAAATGTAGTTCAGGGCCGTATTATGGTTAAATTAATATGAAATATTCTGATGATGGAATTATCTGTACGAAACGTCGGCAAATATCAAAGTGGCGATATATAGTGTTTTAAGAGTAATGAAAGGCTTTAATTAAATTGAAAAAATATCAGGTCCGTATTTAAAAAATTAAGTAGATGATGGGCGCCAGAAGCCGAAACGTCAGATTCAATATTTAATCACACTGAATTATAAAGCAAAAATAGTGGCCATGAAAACATGTTTTTCATTTTGAGTTATCTAAATAAATATAGATAGGAAACAATAGAAACCAAAATTGAAAATTCCGGTTTTTTCGAATATTCGGAATTACCCGGAATTTTTTAAAAATGCAAAACGGCATTTTATTGAGCATCAAATTGCGCAACTTTGCCATCATTTAATCGATCCTGTATCTCTTACGATTTCCGAAATCCCAATGATGAACGTCGAATTCGAGCCACCCTGAACTAACAAAATAGTACAATTATTCAAAACATCTAGAAAGTGGTGGTTTTTAATAAAAGAAAACATTGGCTATTACCTTGATTCCTAAAATATCTGGTAACAAGGTTTAACAAATTTTGACTTTGTTAGTAAAAATGCCGCGTCAATAATTAAATAAAATTAAAAAAGCGTAGTAGAGTCTGAAGAATAAATATTTTATCTTATAGTTCTTATTCATTTTAAATTTAATTTATTTACACGTCTATATTTATGCCCGACGCTCATGCATTAAATTTTTAAAAACCAGGCATTTATTAACCTCCCCAGTCAGTTTCAAAAACCAGTTTTTATAAAAATAAGAAAAAATAAGGAAAAGGTAGGTATTTCTCTTCCTTATTCTTGCAGGCCTTTTTATGAATATAACTGTATGTTGGTTATTTTTCATTCCTTTGAAATGTCATTTAAAAGGTTTTTTTTTAAAGTAAGTATATAGAATATTATACAAAATATTGAAAACTTCCATTAGTAAAATTCTATCTTATGTCTATTAGTCAGTAAAAGCTTCTTATAAGAAATCGTTTTAGTCAAAGGAGATTTCTGTATGTTTTCAATATAAAATTTATATTTTTAAAATGGTAAAGATACAGCGTGTCTATTTAAGTTCGCGCCTTATGGAAAACTCTTATATTGTTAATTTTACATAAAAAGTTATTATTTAGATAAAAAAAAATCATGAAAAAAAAATAAAAAATATATGGTCTAAATCCCAAAATGCAATCATTTTTTATCTTTGAACAAACCACAAAGGCTAAAAGCCTAAATACTAACGTACCGTGGGTGTCTTAAGCGAGGTAAGAGGGAGTTTGTTGACACGGGACTTAAATACTTGAATATTTGGGGGAAAGGAAAAACCTCCGCGGGCCGCGTTCGACAATCTAGAAACTCTAGGGATAAAAGATTGAACAAAGTGGAAAGTTCGGAGCCTGTCCAGTTGGACCGTATAGGGATGCATACGCGCGGAACCACGAGTTTCTCTGTTGGGAACCGTGAGTGGAGGAACTATACTGGACAATTCTTCAGAGCAGAAGCCATGAAAGTACCTATAAAAAAGCGATAAATCCCCCACAGCTCGACGATGGCCAAGAGAGGGAAGCCTTTCTGTAAGTGAAGGATCATTAATGAGACGAATATCTCTTCTTTGAATATAATCAAGAATGCTTAGGGTTGTGGGGGACGCCATGCCCCAGATATGAGAACAATATTTCAAGGGAGGTCGGATTTGGGACACATATAAAGTGTATAAATTAGAAGGGGAGAAACACTTTTGGCTCGGAAGAGAAATCCCAGCTTTTTGAAGCTGCCGTGGCTATAGATACAATGTGTTTATGCCAGTTAAGGTTACTTTCAAATGTGACGCCCACAAGATTAAAGGTGTCTTTGCTCTGTAAAACTTGGCCGCTCATAAGTAGAGGATGAGTACTTGATGACTCTTTTCGCGACAAGGAACATGATTGTGTTTTGGATGCATTAAAATGGACGAGATTTTTGGCGCCCAATCCAATATTAAATTAAGATCCTGCGAAAGAGATATCTGCATCGCTCTGCGTTTGTTTTCCATGTCAGGTTTAGAGATGGCTTTAGGAACCTGAAAACCGGAGTAAAGGGTACTATCGTCGGCGAAACTATGAATGGAATTAGTTGTGGACGAGAGAAGGTCGTTGATGTGAAGAAGGAACAATGTTGGTGCCAGAACTGAGCCCTGAGGGACTCCAGCATTTACTTGGTGAAAGCTTGAAGAATGGCCATCCACAATAACTGATATACGACGATCAGATAGATAACTAGAGAGCCAAATACAGAGTTTAGTTGAAAGACTATAGGAGGGAAATTTATTAAGAAGTGCGGCATGCCAGACCTGGTCAAAAGCTTTGGATATATCAAGACATATCAACGATCTGGGACTCACCTAGAAACTCAAAAGACTTATTCCAGCAGTGTGAAACGAAGGAAAGAAGATCAGATCATCAGATATAAATTTTTGGCAGTGGTTTTTCAGAGTATCTCGAAAACCGTGAGGAATACAGGGTGTTTCAGAACTATGGGATAAAACTTCTAGGGGTTATTCAGAGGTAATATCTCCAGGGCATTTAATTTTTCCGGAAAAATCTGGAAATACGAGTTTCTAAGTAATTTCTTTTAACAAATGGCATGAGCGGAGTGTTTTTAAAGACCCGAGTCGAAGACGAGGATTTTTTCCTTTTGAGAAAGCTATTTGTTAAAACAGATTATCCAATTTTATATATTATACTATATATATTTTAATTTAATTTAATATTTGGTAAGATTATTTTCGGAGTTAAATAAACATTTTATTTTAATACAACATTTTTTATTTTAACAAGAGAGACAATAATTATTAATAAGAACAATATAACTTGCAACTTGTCAAACTTGTATGAATTTTTTCGTTTTTTTCGAAAAAAAAGCTGACAGCTAAGTTGACAGTTGTTAGGTAACTTTTGTTAAATTAATTGTTTTGAAAGTTTAATTATGTTTTTACAAGCTTGGTATTTTTGTTAAATTTGTATAACCTATTACTTGTAATAATAACTTTTTAATAAATATTTGAGAAAAATTATATTAAGTTAAAAATGTTATACAGTGTGTCCACGGATTGACTCCCAAAGAGAAAAAACTTTTTATTTGGAAGTTTTTCGAAAAATTTTATTCTTCATAAAAACTCCTGCTTGTGCTCAAACCTCCCGGGGACATGTTATTTTGAAAGATTTATATACCGGGTGTTCACAATTTGGGAAAATATGAAAAAAATTAAGAATAAAGCAACTTTAGGCGGGAAGATACTATAAAAAGTAATAAGTAAAAGTTGTTGGGTTTAAAAAGTTATGCATCGATGCAAAATTTTGACGTAAGGCCTAAATGTACAGGGTCGGGCAAAAATTGTACGCTTTGTGAAACAGGATTTTCCGTAAATAATTTTTTTCTGCACAAATGAATTCTTGTTTGTGAGCAAAATTAGTTTATGGATTTAATTAATTTATTAAGTTTTTATTATAAGAGGGATGGTTGAAAACCGATAATTGCCTTTATTATTAGGATAGAAACTGGAAAGAGGTTTCCTCGCAAATGAAATTATATTATTGTCGATGTCATATTATTAAGTTTGTAACATCGATAGAAGAACAACAAAATGCTAACATTAGAACAAAAAGTGTTTATTGTCCAATGTTATGGTTTAGGAGAAAACACTTCTTACTCGTACGTAAAAGAAAATTTAACGAGAAATGGCCAAATCTTACCATAGACCATAAAACAGTTAAATCCGTTGTTTCGAAATTTAGAAGGACTGGAAGCGTTTTAAATATTAAAAGAAGAAATCTGCTGTTACTGAAGAAGAAAATGCTATGGCAGCTATTGCACTGGATTCTGTCAGACGTTTCCCAAAAACATCGCTAAGGACCCGAGCTACACAGATTGGGAATGTTAGTAAATCCTATTTGCAAGTAATTTTTAAAGGTAATAAGGTTAGGGCTTATAAGCCAAAATTTGTTCATACATTAGAACCAAATGATGATGCAAAAAGACTTGATTTTTTATGGATTGGTGAGAAATACTTGGAAAATAGAAGCTTTTTTCATAATATTATTTTTCTGATGAAGCTACCTTCTCAACTAACGGAGTGGCTAGTTCTCAGAACGTACGTTACTGGTCCACGGACAATCCCCATTTTCGAATTCACTGCAGAAGACAGTATTCCAAGAAGGTCAACGTTTGGTGTGCGATTACGTACAACGGAATAATTGGGCCGTACTTTTTGAAGGAAACATGAACCAACATAATTATTTGGAAATGCTAGACACATTTTCTTGGATCGTTTAAACCTTGTTCATAGGCAAACTGCATATTTTCAACAAGATGGTTATCCCGCACATTCTACAGCAATTGTGAGGGAATGGTTGAACCGGCATTTTCCCGAGCGCTGGATTGGACGATACGGACCAATACCTTGGCCGCCAAGGAGTCCCGACCTCACAATAATGGACTTTTATAGTGTATGCTAGTCATTTGGAACCAGATCTCACTATTTTGAAAAACAGAATTAGAGAAGCAATTCAAGGTATCCCATTGCGAGAGATACGAAACGCTTATAGAGCTTTCATTGAAAAAGCTCAACTATGCGAGGAAGTTGGTGGAGAAACCTTTGAATAGTTTTTTTTGTTGATAACTTTTTTTTTTTATTTATATTAGTTTAACATAATTTTTATTCCGTATTCGTTTCTAATAAATTTAATATAAGGCATTGATTTTCTTGTATACATCTTAATGCATTTTTAAAAAAGTGATAATATCAATTCACCAGAATATTTTCTTATAATAATTCTTTTCAGTTCTTGAAAATTCATTGTATATTACATAAATTCTACAAAGCAATTTTGTTCACAAATAGAATTTTTTATTTATTAGAAAAAATAAGTTAATTACAGGGAATGCTATTTCATAAAGCGTACAATTTTTGCCCGACCCTGTACATTTAGGCCTTACGTCAAAATTTTGTATCGATGCATAACTTTTAAACCCAACAACTTTTACTTATTACTTTTTATAGTATCTTCCCGCCTAAAGTTGCTTTATTCTTAATTTTTTCATATTTTCCCAAATTGTGAACACCCGGTATATAAATCTTTCAAAATAACATGTCCCCGGGAGGTTTGAGCACAAGCAGGAGTTTTTATGAAGAATAAAATTTTTCGAAAAACTTCCAAATAAAAAGTTTTTCTCTTTGGGAGTCAATCCGTGGACACACTGTATATATACTATTTTTACCATAATACCAAGACATGGTATAAATATTTCTTAGAAACGAAAAGCAGCAATAGATTTTCTGACGTTTATATGATCTTTTAAACGTTTATTTATTCTCTTTGTAAAAAGAACCAAGAAGACTTTATTAAAAACAGTATTTTCTTTTAACCCTGTCCATATCACATGTGTGCAATTTTCTGAGAGACCAGACTGAAAACGGTTGATATTAACCAAATACGGCAAAGCAAAATTTGTCACTCAATATTAACATGTTTTGCAAGTCGTATAGACAATATTTATTTAAACTTTGTATTTGTCAAGTATAGCTTTGAGAACGGTTATACAAAGTTAGTACAGGAAAATGAGAAGTAAGCAGAAGTAAAATTGTAGGTTTTAATAAGACAAACAAAATTCTTTTTTAGTTTTTTTCGTTAAATGCAAAGTTTGATATATTCAAAGTCAAATACCGGGAAAATGCTGCATTTTCAAGGAAAATTTATTGAATCTTTTTGAAGAACAGAGTGGCGCCTTTTCGTTGACCGTGCAGGGTATATCGAAACCTAAAAGAGATAGAACAAATCTGATTGCGCCATCTCGATATCAATTTTTGAAACAAATTCAATAGTAAAGCAAATCATGGTCAACTTGATTCGTTTTGGAGATACAGAGTGTTTTTCAAATTTTGTCAATTTGGCCGGGCACTTGTGACTATCTTGATATTAGAGATAGAGAAAATGTAAAGAGAAAAGTTTTAGGGATTTTTAGGTAGAACTTAGTGGCGTACCTACATTTTTCCCATTGACTTTCATTTTAAAGTTGTAACACAAAGTTGGGTATGTTTAAATGAAACACCCTGTATATTTTATCACTATAAAAAAGACATTTTAAAAATCTTTTAAAATTTACCACATTTAAAATTATTTTTCCAGCAGTTTCGGAAATATGAGTGTCCAAATCTTAATGCGTATATCTACTATTTTTTGGGTTTACATGGTCATATTTCCAAAACTATAAAAGATAAATATATTAAATGTGGTATTTTTTAACTTCTTAAAAATACTTTGCAACGGTAATATAATATACAGGGTGTTTCGTTAATAAAAAAACACTGATGATGACCATATTTCCGAAACAATTAAAAATGAAAATATTAAATATGTTATTTTTACAGCTTTTAAGGAGACCTTCCCATTGGTGATAAAATATACAGGGTGTCTCATTAAAAAAAAACAACTTTGTGTTATATCTTTAAAATAAAAGTTAATAAAAAAAAATGTAGATACGCCACTGAATTTAGCGTAAAAATCCTAAAACTTTTCTATTTACATTTTTTTCTATCTCTAATATCAAGCGAGTTGACAATATTTAAAAAACACTCTGTATCTCCAAAACGAATCAAGTTAGCCATGATTTGCTTTTCGATTAAATTTGTTTTAAAAATCGAAATCAAGATTGCGCAATCAGATTTGTTCTATCTCTTTTAGTTCTCGCTATAGCCTGCAAGGTTAACGAAAAGGCGTCACCCTGTACATATTTAGACTTTGCTTTTAAAAACAAACAATAAACTTTTAACATGAAAAAGTAATATTTATATTGGGTGTAAACTAAAGTACATATTAACCATAAAAAATATAAATCATAATCATAACCTAAAAGCTTATTGGGCTGTGACGGAACGGTTTGAAAACCTACATTTTCTTGATTCTCATATTTATATGGTCATTTTCGAATACGGTTTGAATGAACCACTCCGACGAATACAATTAGCAAAAAAATTGACTTTAAATATACATATCATATGTATATTTTATTTTATAGAAAAAAGGGACAGAAGATCATGAAAATTCTGTAACGAAGTGGCTGAAATTTTGGGCTTTGCGTATTAAATATACTGGGTTGGTAAAAAGTACCACAACTTTTACTTTTTTTCACATATCTTTAAAACGCCTACAGCTACATTAACCAAATTTGGTGTCTAATGTTATTTGGATATGTGGAATTAAATAGTAATATCGGCTTTGTTGCCAGATTTCCAGTTTTGTGCTACGCGTTTTTTTTCAGTTTTTAAAATGGAATGATCCATTTATTTTAATAGCATTAAATTGGACAAATAAAATTAAGTAACCTTCCTGAAATTTAAAAATTCCGTCTTTTTTAGTTGTTGAAATATGATACACTACCCTTTTAGCAAAATGAAATTTAAGGCCTAAATATCTTTAAAACCGATAAAGCTATGTTTACAAAATTTGGTATTTAGGAGTCTTTAGGCATGCTTAATTAATCAGTGATATTATCCTTGTTGCCAAATTCTAATAGAATTGCGGTGTTGTCATATTTCGGTAACTTGTATAGATTACATTTTTAAAATTTGGAATATTACTAAAGTTGGCACGCTTCTTTTATTTACAAAATATATCGGCACTAAAGCAGATCGTTCTCGCATAGGCAACCGTTTTCAACTAAACTGGGCAAACCTAAAGATTTAATAAATATTTTGTTGGCTGACAAATTTCGATTTCCCTCATCTTGTCAGCGGCTGCTGCAGATGTTTCAGGAAACCGTATTTTATACTCTGTTATCAGCCCTAAACAAATGATACATGTGGTGTGGATAACAGGTTGGAGTTAAATTTAACAGGAGGGCTCATTTCCATTTAAGCCTATGTTCGCCTAATTTTGTGACGAAATAGTTTCCGCATTTCTTTGTTAACAATTGTATTGTGACCCCTACTCCCTTCTCATTCACACACCATTCATTCCATAACTTGGATGCTTGTTACTCGGTCCGCATCCCCGAACAGAACACCGTGTGCCGTTGCCCAAAGCTACCGCTGGTGCCGGTCACCCATCAAATTATGGGCGCGCATTTCACTGCTTAACTCCGGAGAGCGACGCTTGCCGATACAACCTAGGAAGCCGCCACAATCGCGCCAAAAAAATATGAAATACCGCCAGTTAGTCATTTCAGTAAGCTTACGTGTCTGCCCACCGCTGATGTTACACGAGGCGAGGCTTGGACCAACGCATTTAAAGTGTAAACTGGCAAAAATGACAAGCCTGCCGCCAAGCCTGCCGCAAAAGCGGTACGAAAATTTTAGCCTGCCATGGTTTCTCTTATCCGTAGGTATGTTACTTTATGCTATTATTGTACAGAAATAACGTGTCGCTTAATTATACAGTGTGTCGACGGATGGACTTAATTATACTTGTAAAAATGTTTATTGTAAATATTTCAAAAAGTTTCTTTTTATTTCAAAATGTTTAAAGTTATATTAGGAATCACCGTAGGATATACAATGTGGTTTAAAATTGCGAAAATGTAACTCTGAAAATGACAAAAAATTGAAAAAATACATTTTTGCCACCACCTTACAAGAAAAGCAATAAAAATTAATCAAAAAGTGTATAATATTTTTCTATTAGTTATGGTTTATAGAAAAATTGGGATTAACTTTGGGAAAATCGTAAAAGAATATTTTTGACTATTTGGTTTTTTAGAATAAAAGCGTTAAAAACTGTAATAGTTCGATATATTGGTTTTCGCTATTATAAGAGATTTTTGAAAATTCTTTTCAGGGCATTTCTATATGTCGATTATGACATAAATCTGTGTGCGCGTTTTCCAAAATCCATTTCTATAATTTATTATTAATAAAAACATATTTACGGGACGGTGGAGTGAACAGGGTGCTGGGTGGGGACGAAACAGTAGAAATCTTACATTAAACGCCCAAAAACAGTAGCATACACACTGCACTTTCTGTTTACAAAAATGTCCAAAAAATTGTTTAAAAAAATTAAAAATAAATAATAGTACAACAATCCCGCCATGGCTGTCACTGCATAAAAAAGAAGAGTTTGCAAATTGAACTGTAAATGTCGTTCGATGTTGCTAAATAAGGTGAGAAAGTGTCAATAGCTTAAAACATAGGAATATACAGGAGAAAATTCATGTGAAAAATTAGGTTATTCCTTCTTCCTATTATAATTTGTGCAGAGAAAAGAAAAATACTTAAACATAAAGAAGGAGGCATTTCTACAAAAAATACCATTGTTTCTCAAGGAAATGGTAGATAATCCCCGAAATAGGCTTGGTGTTAATTCTTCATAAGAAGTTTGGCAACGCTGCTTCTATTAAGACTGTCATTTTTATAATGACGAACTTCATGTTATCAGCTGACCAAAATGAATTTTGCTTTTTTTAATTAATGGCGGACAAGATATCTCATATGTGTGGGATAGTTTTTCGAAAAATTTAATACTTTTCAAAATTAATTTACATTTTCATGTGCCCCGAGTGCAGTATATTAATGTTTTCTTGTGTTTTGACGTTGGATTTATACTGTTTTGTCCCCCACCCAGCACCCCTTTTTACTCCACCGTCCCGTAAATATGTTTTTATTAATAATAAATTATAGAAACGGATTTTGAAAAACGCGCACTTTTCCGAAAATCTCTTATAATAGCGAAAACCGCTATATCGAACTATTACCTTAAAAAGGAATCGCCTTATGATACAGGGAAATTTAAAATTACAAAAATGATATTTTATTATAAATTTGACAGCTATGCTAATATAAAAACCTTTTAAAAGCATTATCCCAAATGTACTTGCATTATTGATTTTTCATTCGTTAGGTTTATGTAAAACTAGCTATATAATATATTATACTTTAACATTTCTGGTCCGAGAGACTACATTTTCCATTATTGCTAGGACTTTCATTTTAATGGAAATGTTATATTTATAATACAAATTTATGCATGTTTCCTTAAGACATATTTTTAAAAGCTTTTACTTAACTTCCAATATACGGTCTTCGAAGTTCTTAATAAATGGGAAACTTTCGAAAACATTTAGTCTCTGGATTAACCCTTTTAGTGTACAAAAGTAATCCCTTAATACGTTTAAAATGGGTTTGCATTGTCATCACTTTTTCAGGACTAAAATACCACAATAAAAACGTTATCCACAATGCTTTTCACCTCAGATTGATTATATTACACTGGTGGAATATTAAAAAAAAAACAAATTGTTTTGAAGTTTTTCAAGTGGCCGTATTTTTGCCTAAAAATAATCGTACTGGAATTTAAAAAAGTATATACAGGGTGTTTGGAAAATGCGTTAGGAAATTTTAAGGGGTCATTCTGCAATGAAAAATAATGTCAGTAAGTCCTTTGACAAAATGTCAAAATCTCCATGGTTACCAAGTTACACAGCTTAAAAGTTCAATTTTTATTTTTGTTTTTCCGCCATATTGCATTTATTTTTTAACCAATCCAGTTGATATTTGGCACACAAATGGAGCTTTGCAGATTCTAAAATGACAAGAATAAAGTACTTTTTTTTATACCGTTAGTGGGCACTTTACCTGAAACTTATTTACATCATAACTTTTTTATTTTGACAGATATTGCAAAGGTGGGAGGCGCCATTTTATAGACAATTAAAAACTTAAAAAATAAGGTACGCTTTTAAAGTCAATAAAGTCCACCGTTTAAGCCACACAACCGACATCGATAGTTTTCATTACCTACATACATACAGTGTGACCAGTAACTTAACCGACAAACTTTGGGGGTGATTCTACAACTAAAAATAGGAAAAAAACTATTTATAAACATATGTCCTAAGTGTCTTAGTTTTTGAACTACGGGGTGTTAAAAATGAAAAAGAAAAGATTTTGTTCTTAAATATTTAACACACCATGGTTCAAAAAACTAAGACGTTTAGAACTATATGTTCATATGACGTTTTTTTCCTATTTTTAGTTGTAGAATCATCCCCCAAAGTTTGTTGGTTAAGTTACCGGTCACCCTGTATGTATGTAGATAATGTGATATAATGAAAACTTTGATGTCAATTGGTGGCTAAACGGTGAGGTTTATCGACTTTAGTAAAGAGTAGCCTACCTTATTTTTAAGTTTTTGATTGTCTATAAAATGGCGTGCTCAGCTTTACGATATCTGTCAAAATAAAAGTAACGATGTAAATAAATTTAAGTTTCAGGTAAAGTGCCCATCACGGCGGCTATTAAAAAAGTACTTTAATCTTGTAATTTTAGAATCTGTATATCCAATTCGTATGCCAAATGTCAACTAGATTAGTTAAAAAATAAATGCAATATGGCGAAAAAAACAAAATAAAAATTGAACTTTTAATCCCTGTAACTTGGTAACCAGGAGATTCCGACATTTTGTCAAGGGACTTACTAACATTATTTTTCATTGCAGAATGACTCCCTAAAATCTCCTGACGCATTTTCGAACACCTCTGTATATATTTTAAAAAGTTTTTAGTTAAAATTTTCGAAGCAACGGTTACCGCGCAATTTTAATGAAAAGCCAAAGATTTTTTTCGGATTATCTCGGTTCATTTTTTGTCTTACGAATCTGGATTTTCTTTTAGCTTAACCATTAAATGGACCAGAATAACTTGTCCATTTGGCTTTAATTTGTTTTTTAGGTTCGTTACGACCACTACTTGCTTAAATATCGAACTTTGAATAAAAAGGATTTTGTGTTTTAACCATTAATATCTCCCAGCAGCCGCTAATTGAACAAGAAAATTAAGAAGGGGTTTAAAAATCGTAAATAAATTCCCATAAAAATTGTCTACGGTTTTAAAAATAATATTCTTTACAAGAATTTAAAAATCCAGACCAAAAAAGGCGTTTGGTGGCTTTTGGGATAATCAGGTGCTTAATTGAAAATGCCGAAAAAACCAGTAATGTAAATTGTGCCTCGTAAAGTTCACTACCCCAAACAGGTTTAATTTAATTCATCAAGCCGTTTTTTGTCCTATTTATCAAATTTTAGAAAAAAGGAGTACGCTTTACACTTTAATGATCATAATCTTTAACGAAATGCAAAATTTAATACTAACCCTTACACCCATTCCTTTTTTCTTTTCGTGGGACTTTTAAAAACCCTACAACTCTTAAGCCGCGTACAGATCTGCAGAAGACACACATGCGCGTGCAAATGTGGACGTCTCTCTCGTGGCTTCTCGCCGCATCGTTGCTTCTCGCAAATGACTTGAGCGCGCACGTCGCGATCCAGCCTGGTGTCGGTTTTTCGAACGCTTCAAAGAAACATGCGTATGCGTTCTAGCTCAGTTTGGACAGAAACAATCGTTTGTTGTCTTTAGCTGATATGGCTTTTCTAAATACTGTATCCTTTTTCGTTATTCTAGGACCTATTTTATTTAGGGAGAAGAGATCACAAGAGATCTACAGCAGATCTTCTTTCCTTCGTTTCACACAACTGGAACAAGTCTCTTGAGTTTCTAGGTGAGTCCCAGATCGTTGCTCTTGATATATCTAAAGCTTTCGACCAAGTCTGGCATGACGCACTTCTTAATAAACTTCCTCCTACGGTCTTCCAACTAAACTCTGCTCTTGGCTCTCCAGTTATCTTTCTAATCGACGTATATCAGTCATTGTTGATGGCCACTCTTCAAGCTTTCACGAAATTAATGCTGGAGTGCCTCAGGGTTCAGTACTAGCACCAACTTTGTTTCTTCTTCACATCAACGACCTTCTTTCTTCCACAACCAATCCCATTCATAGTTATGCTGACGATAGTACCCTTCACTCCACTTTTCAGGTTCCCAAACCAATCTCTCAACCCGACTTGGAAAGCAAACGCAGGGCGATGCAGATATCTCTTTCACAGGATCTCAATTTGATATTGGATTGGGGCGCCAAAAATCTCGTTCAATTTAATGCATCCAAAACACAATCGTGTTCCTTGTCGCGAAAAAAAATCATCAAACACTCATCCTTTGCTTATGAGTGGCCAGGTTTTGCAGAGCGGGGACACATTTAACCTTGTGGGCATCACATTTGAGAATAACCTTAACTGGCATAAACACATTGTATCTATAGCCACCGCGGCTTCAAAAGCTTGGATTTCTTTTCCGAGCCAAAAAGTATTTTTCTCCTTCCAATTTATACACTTTGTATGTGTCCCAAATTCGACCCTCTCTGGAATATTGTTCTCATGTCTGGGGAATGGCATCCCCTACAACCCTCAGCATTCTTGATGCCATTCAAAGAAGGGCTGTTCGTCTTATTAATGATCCTTTACTTACTCTAAAGACTTCCTTCTCTTGCCCATCGTCGAGCTGTGGGAGATCTATCGCTCTTCTATAGATACTTTTACGGCTTCTGCTCCGACGAATTATCCAGTATAGTCCCTCCTCTTGCAGTTCCCAACAGAGAAACTCGTGGTGCCGCGCGTATGCATCCTTATACGGTTCAATTGGACAGGCCCACGAACTTCCCATTTCGTTCGTTCTTTTATCCCTAGAGTTTCTAGACTGTGGAACCTACTGCCAGCGGAGGGTCTTTCCTTCCCCCCAAATCTTCAAGTTTTTAAGTCCCGTGTTAACAAACTTCCTCTTACCCTTGCTTAAGACACCCACGGTACGTTAGTATTTAGGCTTTCAGCCTTCGTGGATTGTTTAAGGATAAAAAAGAATTAAATATTAATGAAGGTATTCGTTATTTTTTTCTTTTTAATAAAAACATTTTTCTGAGTTTGATTGATTAAACTTTTGGACTTGCCGTTAAATTTTTAAGTACCTGAAGTTTCACCGACTCTTTAAAACTTTAAGTTTCTGAAAGTATGTCCTTTTACAAAGTTTCTCTTGGATTTGTCACATTTTCTTGACTTATTTTATAAAGGAATTATATAGGGTGATTCAAAAATCGATCACGAAACTTAAGGGGGTGATTCTACTTGACAAAATAAGGGGTGGATCTTTATATAATTTTTTCAAAATGTCATTCGTTTTCGAATTACCAGCCGTCAAAAATCAATTTTTTTTTTCGCCATGTTGAATTTACTTTTTAACCAATCCAGTTGATATTTGGCTCACAACTCGAGCTTTGCAGATTCTAAAATTTTAATACAAAAGTACTTTTTTTAAATGCCGCCAAAAGGCACTTTACCTGAAACTTAAAATTTATTTACATCATAACTTTTTATATTTTGACAGATATCGCAAAGCTGGAGGCGCCATTTTATAGACAATTTAAAACTTAAAAGTAAGGTACTCCTTATTAAAGTCGATAATCCTCACCATTTAGGCGCTAATAGACATCAAAGTTTTCATCAATTTCAATCAAATTACCTACATACATGCAGGGTGTCCAGTAACTCAACCGACAAACAATCATAAAAAGTATGTTATATTGTATTGTTATCAAGATTAAAAGTGTGTACCAAATTTTAGATCAATCGGTCGTCAGAAAAGAGGTCAAATTCCAATTACCAGATTTGACCCAAACAAATAAATAAATAAATAAACAGGTCAAGTTTAGTAAAAACGTTTAAAAATAAGAAATCATTTTTAATTTGGCCTAATTTACTTCAGATTAGGGTTTCTTTCCCCGGTTAAATTA
Organism: Listronotus bonariensis; assembly: GCA_014170235.1. Lineage (NCBI taxonomy): Eukaryota > Metazoa > Arthropoda > Insecta > Coleoptera > Curculionidae > Listronotus > Listronotus bonariensis. The sequence goes on from JACEGR010005791.1 coordinate 58,815, forward strand.
GTTTTTTGTACAAATTGGTACTGGCATTTCTGTCCCTGTAATAAGAATCGAAATTACATCTTACAAACGAGATAAAACTATGCCAAATGAAAAAATTAGGTCCCAAAAGAAAGATTAAAAGACATTTTTATTGGTATCTGGGTAACAATTAAGGATCTTTACGGCCAGTGATGTTATGTCCGTATTTTCGGGTTATGTTCATCGGCGTCGATGACGTCCTAAAAAAATTAGTACATAATAAATTGCGAGATGCTATTAACAAAACAATAAAAATAAAAAATTGGTTTTTTCTTAAATTTATTGCATTTGTTTTGAAGCACCCTGCATATTTTAAAAATCTATGGTCAGCTAAAATTTTTTTGCTTTTACATTATTTTTTATGCAAAACTTTTTGTTGTTCATAGTTATAAAAATACGGCAGATATTTATCGCAAAATTTGTGATTTGACAATAAACTTTGTTCAGTTCATGAAAATCACTTTTGAAGCAAATAAAATAAGATAAGTCCCATATTTTTACTATGTATAACTAGTTTAGGTATATTAAAAACAGGAATGTTTACTTGTTTTTTTTTATTTATTTATTTTTCTCCCTCTTAAAGTGTTTTTTTATTAACATTTATTCGGTGACCATCCACTAAAAACAATAGTACTAGTACCTACATTTTTCTCTCACTGCAAACTCTTCGCAAAACACGGCAATGCTATCCCCAATTGGATATAAATTGCGTATAAATGGAAACACCTAACCCACAGAAATAAAATACACGCAATTACGCAATAAAAAATATGGACTATTAGCTAAATGACAAAGACATAGCAAGTAAAAATACTGTTGACATTACATTGACTGCCTTGATTGTTCAAACATCCAGCATAGGTAGCATGTTGAAAGTTCTACTAGAGGCAGCTTTGCCTGAAAATTAAGTCTGGTTAGTACCTAGCGGTAGTTTCCTCAAATAATTTTTAATTTTTTAAATCGGTCCACAATTGACGAAGTAATCGGTGTACATACGTTAAGAAAACATAGTTGTCGAACATATAACCTTCTCTTTTTTTATGTCTGTTAAAAAGAGGGCAAAGTTCAAACAAAAATGTATGACATATCGTCACCCTTAATAACTGTGAAACCACCAGTGGCGCCTTTGTCAATAGGCTGAGTAGGCTGAAGCCTAGGGCGGCGGATTTTGGGGGCGGCAAATAAATGGAAAGTGAGGACCTTTTTTTTTTTTTTGTTTTGCTCTTCAAAATTTTCTCATGATGAATAATTTTGTTGGATTTGGAATTATTCTTTGTACCTACAATCGAAAGAAATGGAAGTGAGGACTTTTTTTTTTGCTCTTCAAAAATGGAAGTGAGGACCTTTTTTTTTTGCTCTTTTAAACTTTTTCAGACGGAAAAAGATGAGGAAATGGGCGGCGAAAATAAAATAGCCTACGGGCGGCAAGGCTGGGGGCGGCGAAAATAAAATAGCCTACGGGCGGCAAGGCTGTAAGTGCGCCTCTGGAAACCACCTAACTCCAGTTTTATTTGAAAATGTGATGCCATCTTTAGCCTTCTAATAATAAAGCTAAAGATGGCACCAAAATTACTTTTTTTTATTAATTAATTAATTGTAAAAAGATGGCTTTGCATTTTCTTATATTAAAAAAAAAGAAACTTTTTTTTTTAATTTTTAACACCCCGTAGTTCAAAAACTAAGACGTTTAGGACATATATGTTTATATGAAGTTTTTTCTCTATTTTTTGTTGTAGAGATCGTTTTGGCTTGGTTTATCGGTTAAGTTACTGGGACACACTGTATGTATGTAGCTAATTTGAAAACGCTTATATCGAACTATTACCGAAATTGATGAAAACTTTGATGTCTATTGGTGCCTAAACGGTGAGGTTTATCGCCTAAAGAGTACCTTTGGCTGAGATTCTGTAAGAAACATAAGGAAAGGGATCTCTTTGTATCGTAATAAATGTCAGATTACCGATTCTATATTTCACTTTCGGTCACGATCGACTCAATCGAATAAGAACCGAATTTCAAAAGGAAAGGGACAAAAATTTACATGTCTCTTTGGCATTTATCTTTGTCTTTTACACTTTAAAATATTTTTTCTTTTTCTAGCAGTTTCTTTTGTACCCACGTGACAACAAACCACATGCTGCGTCGTTTGTTAACAGTATTTTGTGTGTGAAAGAGTTTATTGAAGTTTTTAGTCATTCCTTGGGTTTAGTGCTGTATGAAATAACGCGGAAAATTACCACCATAATGGATTATAATAGTATACTTAATTGCGGAGCTACTCGAGTTTCTCGAACACTCTCTTTTAATTGAGGAACTATATTTAAAAAAGATACTGCATCATGTCTTTATTAAGGCAGAAATAGATCAATAAATCTCTGATCCGGAAGAGAAAAGGGGTCACTTTGGTCACGTAACACAGCCTTTTGCACCCGAAGCATGTAATTCCTCTCGTCGTTTTCTATTTCGTTGATCAAAAACCTTTCGACAGGAAGCATTTTGATTAAGAACGTAAGTAAAACACAATTATAAAAAGCTTATTATCTCCGAAAACTTCAATCAACAACAACAAATAAATGCCAAAGTCGACGTATGACAGAGGTGACAGAACGGACATTCGTGACGTAAATTTCGGGCAAATAGGATGAAAAGTCGATATTTTTAAAATAAATAATAAGAAATATTCCCAATTATCATAAGGATTCGAGTTTGATCGAAAAAGAACGATGACACACGAATCCGAAAATAATTTATTACAGAATACGACATTTCAAAGAAATAGGGATCTCTTCCTTTTCTTTATCCCTATTTTCCTTTTCCTTATGTTTCTTACAGAATCTCAGCCCTTATTTTTTAAGTTTTTGATTGTCTATGAAATGGCGCCCCCAGCTTTGCGATATCTGTCAAAATAAAAAGTTATGATGTAAATAAATTTTAAGTTTTAGGTAAGTGCCCTCTGGCGGTATTTCAAAAAGTACTTTTGTCTTAAATTTTTAGAATCTGCAAAGCTCGGTTTGTGTGCCAAATATCAACTGGATTGGTTAAAAAATAAATGCAATATGGCGAAAAAACCAAAATAAAAATTGAACTTTGACGGCTTGTAACTCGAAAACGAATGACATTTTGAAAAAAACATTATATGAAGCTCTACCCTTATTTTGTCAAGTAGAATCACCCCTTAAGTTTCGTGGTCGATTTTGAATCACCATGTATAACACGGTAAAATAAATAACCTAACCTAAACAAATTTGATTATTACATTTTACATTAATACCTGCACCGTCGCTAAAACACGTGACCGCGAAAGCCAAAAAATATGATGCAGTGCGATATAGGCACCGCATAAACAACGTATTTGTATACGTATATGTTGCCTCTAGGCAGTGACCGTGGAATGAATGTGGCCTCTTTTTAACTTTCTAAATTGCGAGTTTATGTTACTTTTTTGGCTTTTATGCATTTTGCTCAAGCCAAATTATAACTTATTCATTTCTCCCCATTCTCGCGAAAGATTTGCAGAATAATAGATTTGAAGGGAGTTTTTGTATAACAATAGATTTGTGCTTCTTCTTTGTTAGGATTGATTGTTATTATTTTTTAATTTATTATGAATTAGGTGGGTCATTGACCAAATAACCCTATGGACAAGTCGCGCCTGTACCCATTGGCAGTTTATCCATATTAGTGGTTTTATGGCTTAGTTATTAGAAGAAATAATTGGATAAAATAACTACTTTTTTAGAGACGTAACGGGTTTTCAAAGCGTTTATGCCACAAAAACTCTGTGGCGTTTGCAGATTTCCTAAAGAACATTGACATTCCACAGGACGCTACGCTTATTTCATTAGACGTAAAAATCTTTTTCCCAGTGTACCTTCTTCAGAGTGCATCGGTTTAGTGAAAAACTTACTAGAAAAACTTCACTTCCAAAATAATAATTTCAAATCTTGTTCTCTTACTATCCACTGTTCTGGACCAAAATTTCTTTAAATTCAATGGAGAATATTTTAAACAAAAAGCGGGATTGGCAATGGGTTCTTGCTTTTAGCCATTTCTAAGCGAAGTTTTTATGAACAATCTGGAAAATAAAATTATGACAAGCTCGTTTTCCAGATATTTAATACCATATAAAAGATACGTAGACGATATTTGCATCGTGTGGAATGGCAATGATCAGGAACTGTACCAGTTTTTAAATTTTGTTAATTCATTGCATCCCAAAATACAATTTACGTTGGAGAAAGAAGTTAATAATACGCTACCCTTTTTAAACCTTTTATTAATACGTAATAATAACAGAATTCGTTTTGAGGTCTACAGAAAATCTTCCTTCACCGATAATATACCTAATTCAATTTTCTTCTAATTCTCCTTATCAACACAAATTTGCAACATTCAGTTCTATGTTTTATCGCCTGTTCAAACTTCCACTTGCTAAAGATGCTTTTAATAAAGAATTAAACATTATAAGACAAATTGCTTTTAATAATGGATTTCCCAAGCATTTAATCAATAAAATTTATTATAGATTTGTAAATAAGTTCAGACTCTCCTTTCCTAGAATCTACCCAGAGGGGTCCAATGTAAATAAATTTAAAGTTTTGACATTCTTCGGGAATATATCTTTGCAGTTTGCCAAGTTCTTTAAACAGTTAGACATCTCCATTGCCTTTAAAACAATCAATTTTCTCAAAAAACATCTAGTTAAATTAACTGACAGGACAGATCGGCTATCCAAATCAGGCGTTTATTCGCTAAACTGTGGAGACTGCTCTGCTATTTACGTAGGGCAGTCTGGTAGAAGAATATCTACTAGGGTACATGAACACCTTAGCCTTTACAATAAGTACAAAGACTCTGACATCTCGAACACAAAATCAGCCTTTGCCAACCATTTACTAGAATTAGGGCACACATTTTCAGCTATAGGAAATGTAAAGATTTTGCACGAGTGTCAGAAAAGCAAGAAATTGGACCTTCTTGAGAAGATGGAAATAACCAGAGCTAAGAAAAGCCCAGTCTTAAAGTGCGTCAATGACGTTTTTAATTTCGAACCAAATTTAGTCTTCAATAACTTACAAGACTGATAATTCGTAAGCTTTGATGGTTTAATGGTAGAGGTTCGGACTTGAAATCTTAAGGTTGTGGGTTCGAACCCGGTTGACGTAAAACTTTTTTAATTTTAATTTTGTTTTATTTCATAATTTTTTGCCCGTAGATCTAACCTCATTCATTGTTGTCATTTTAATATGTAGTGTGCTGTGTTTTAAATTTTATTATGTTTAAATAATGTCTTATTGTTTCAAAGGTAATTTAAGTTTATTTGTTTTATTGACATATATTAGGTTTTTTCCTATTTATTGTAGGTCTGATGATGCTCGAGAGGGCGAAACACGTGTAACGTTTAAATATATGTTATTTGACTGAGACCCAGACTTCGAGTTTGTCTTATACTTTTTACTTATAAAATAACTACGCCTATGAATGTAATTGGAATAAAACAATTAAGTGACTGTCAAATGCCAATTAAACATATTGATGCGGGTTAAGCAAACCTTAAATAACTTTATAGAATTTCCACTTTCATCAAAATTGGGTTTTAAACCTAAAACCGATTGATTTCATTTGATTAATAATCAATCTAAACTGAATTTAAATGATTTAAGGGATAAGCTAAGGGATGGATAGTAATATTACAGTAAATAAATGTTTTCGACTTAATTCAAAAGCCCTTTGTAAAGATTAATCTATTTCAGTACTTGAATAGTAATGAAAGCTTTAGTAATTGATTTATTTTTTTTATTATTGGCTGTTGCGTAGCTACAGGAGGGCTAAACAGGGCAGTGCCCCGAGGCCCTTAAGCTTTGGGAGCTTCCTCGGACTCTGACTTACAAACAATAAATGAAAATACTAAAAATTTCTCCCAGATTTGGAAAATGAAATAAAATAAAATGTAATGAAATGAAATGAAATGAAATAGCTCTATAGCTAACAGTTATACAAAAGTGTACAATAAACAATTACACAATTAAAAAAAAAAAAACTAAAATAGACTATAACAATACATAATATTTATATACAGGACGTTCATTTGAAAACTTTCCACTCAAGTTATCTTCGAAACGAGACAGATTTGAGAAAATCGCCGAAACACGTCAGGATATTTATTGAGGGGAACGTTTTTACAAAATATTGGACGGCGCCCCTTTAACCCCTTAACCACCAGGGCCACCACCCCAAAATTCTTAAATGAGAAGGCAGATCAAGTGATACATCATTTTAAAGCTCCTGACGAGTACTTTATAACCCTAGAATATGAAGTCAATATCTTCACCTATTTAAAATAACCTAAATACCTGATTTGGATGGTCATATTTCCGAAACTAATAAAGTTAGATGTACTTAATGTGATATTTTCTTAAAGCTCATTTAAAAGATCTTTTTAATGGTAAAATAATATACAGGGTTCTTAAATAAAAAAAATGTACTTTTCTTCTACCCTGTATATTACTACCAGTATCACCATTAAAAAGACCTTTAAAACAGCTTTAAGAAAACACCACATTAGGTACATCTAACTTTATTAGTTTCGGAAATATGGCCATCAGGCAAATCAGGTATTTAGGTAATTTTTAAAGTATCGCCATTCTGTAATAGGTGAAGATATTGACTTTAAATTCTAGGGTTATAAAGTACTTGTCAGGAGCTTTAAAATGATGTATCACTCGACCCGCCTTCTCATTTAAAAATTTTGGGGTGGTGGCCCTGGTGGTTAAGGTGTTAAAGGGGCGCCGTCCAATTCTTTGTAAAACGTTCCCCTCAATAAATATCTTGACGTGTTTCGGCGATTTTCTGAAATCTGTCTCGTTTCGAAGATAACTTGAGTGGAAAGTTTTTAAATGAACACCCTGTATATATTTGGGATTCAGCATATTACTAAATGGAAACATTTCCTTTAACATTTTTTAAAACCTTTTGTGTATTACACTTTTGAATGCTGTTAGGTTATTTATTATACATTTTAAGGCCATTATGGAAAATATTATTTTAACTGTAATAGTTCGAACTGTCCTTTTATAAACATCATTACTATTTCTTGTAGGGTAATGATAAATGTGTCTTACAAATGTAGGTACATCCTTTCAATAAATAACTATGTAAAAGTCCCTGTGACATTTAATAAATGAATATCTACCAAAGTATTAACTATAATTGTCTGATTTACACCTAATAAGCTTACAAGATTCTAATATAGACCTAACACTGGTGTATCCATTGCACCTAAAATGTACCTCAATGCTTGCTTTTGCCGATTTTGCAAAAAATATCTATATCGGTTTTTTTAAAATAAATGTAATATGGTAGAGCAAAAATTTACATGTGGTAAAATAATAGTTTTAAATACAGTTGACTTTGTCCATTCACACATACAGAATCAGCTAAATAACAGAACAACCGCATACGCAATGTAAATGGTGTTGGATTTGCTACTGATAAGGATATGGCAAATTATTGTAATAAGTACAGGTGGCTCGAATTCGACGCTCATCATTGGGATTTCGGAAACCGTAAAGAGTTGCAGGATCGGTTAAATGGAGGCAAAGTTGCGCAATTTGAGTGCTCAATAAATGCCGTTTTGCGTTTTGAAAAATTCCGAGTGCTCGAAGGATATCTTCGAATAAACTCGAAATTTTTCAATCTTGGTTTCGGCTGTTTCCTGGCTATATTTGTTAAGAATAACACAAAAATGAAAAACACGTTTTTATGGCCACTTTTTCTGCTCTATAATTCAGTGTTACAGTTAATTTAAATAACACTTGGTTGCCTCCGCTTGATACTGGAAGTATCTTCAGGAAGACTAAAATTTAACTAACCATTCTCACCTTTTTTAAAAATAAACAATCAATACAACCAGCAAAGGAGACAAACAAACCGAACATTTTAACTTTTCTGATGAAGGAGAAGTCATCGCCCCACAAAAAAGCCTTTGCTCACTCAAAAAGAACACAATCTGTCAATAGAAAACAAATAAAAACGTTAAGAGGGTCTCCCAGTAGTTAAAAATTTATTTTTTCTTACAGAAGAATAGTACCCCTTATTTAAAAATTTTTACTTGTAATGACCACTAGTGCTAAATTTATTTCGGAAATTTTTCAGCGGTCACAAATATTTTGAGACGGAGGGAAATTTTCTTAAAATATCGTAGTCGAGAAAAACTTGAATAATTTAGCAGTGATAGTATCTGATAAGAAAATTTTACACCAAGTTTGTTTTAAATAATATTCTTTTAAATTTAATGTTTGTAACTTTGACACGAGTTTGTAACTTTTACAGTAAAATAAATATTTTTATTTTACCAATTGTAGTTGACTAAACATATATAATTTTAGAGCTAATTATTGTTTTTATTCTTTTATATTATCTATCACTTATATTAGTACAGTTGATAAAAATAGTTTATTTTAATTTTTTTTTTTAACTATACCTTGGCTTCATTTGCTCCTCATTTATGTCTACTACTTCAGTCCTATGGTATTATTTTACTACTGTAGTTGTATAAAATTGTACTTAGGGACTTAAAGCTTCACATTATTTTGACGTCTGAAATACTACAACTGGTCACAAAATACCATTTTCTTTAAAGCAAAATTCAATGATTATGTCCAAAAATCTCCACCATAGTTCGCTTCCAGGGTGCCCCGGGCAGGAGAAAAAAATTTCCGATAAACACTTGTGTTGTCGTGGTAATGCACCCTAAACACATTTGATTGGTCAAAAGCATGTGCGTGTGGAATTTTCACCACAAATGCTTACTTAAGACAACCGTTTGAAATCATCATGTTGTTTCAAATCATCTATGCAATGTGTAAAGCATGCCTTCATTGTTTTTATAACCTTTTATTAACAAATCGAACGTATCTATGTCGTTGGCTGGCGGCAAAGATCTTTGGTTAGTCAGTCAGTCTTCGAAGTTTACAGCCCTTTTAAAGTCGATATACTGGACCAACTGGATCGGAGGCTTCCTGCCGCCTACTAGTATAGTATGTGGGTGAAGTAAAGAACGATCTAGAATCTTCGAAGAAATATCGCAGAAAATTCCATAGGCGTACAGGATGGCACAAAGTTCTTAATGGATAATTCAGGCGTTTTCGGAAACCTTCGAAAGTGATGAAAGAACTTGGAAAAATTAAGGTAAATTATTTAAATAAATTAACAACCTAAATTAAATGATCCTAACTCTCTAAATTCTATAACCTAAACACATTTTTGAAAGTCTGTAACAGTATGAATGGTTGAAAATAGAGCGCTTCGTAGCTACAATGTTCCGTGAACCTGCACCGCGTACCGGAGGGCTCAGGTATCCAACAACAAAAGGTTTTTTTATTTAGTTAGAAAAATAAAATTGGGTACCAAGAAAATGCCAAATAGTTTCATTTGTTTACAGACCATGGAAACACGAAAATTCGGCCAATCCCCATCGCGCGTATATCGATATATATATCATTAGATTCGTCACTTTAACATGTCCCTTCAATCAAGTGGAATTTATGAATTTATTATGGGCATCACTGTTTTCCACTTATAAAAACTGACGGAGCAATTAATTTTATCCAGCACTCAGCACAATTATTCCGAGACTATATACTTCAATGGCTCCAATAAATAAACACAAAAGTTGACAAAAGGCCTGAAACAACGATGGTTGATTTTCTTACGCCTGGCTCTTGGGATTGGCCTCGATCACCATAATCTACATTGGAGGCAATATTCGGCAACAGCGTGCCGGTCCGTGTCCCAGAGTGGAGTAGTGTTTTTATCAATGACCTTTATCCTCGTTGGTGGAGACGGAAACTGTTTCTACTGATCA
>JACEGR010005792.1:0-68677 GCA_014170235.1 Listronotus bonariensis
GCTCTAAAAACAACAAATCGACAAACAGGGTAATAACAACAAATACTATTTTATAATGATATTAAATTATGTTACAAATACGGTAACAGGTATTAACGTCCAAGCATTTGTTTGCAAGGCCTATATACTTAAAAATAATCTTAAAAAATAGAAAAAATGCAATTTTTCTTTTAAATAAAAATTAAAATATGACATGTGATACACCGTTGAATTTGTAATAAAAAATGGGATCGGATACAGGGTGTACTTTTTTTCGAGCCATATAAAAAAATAAAGTTGATGATGGTTTCTTGAAACGAAACGTCGGGTATAAAATCTAAAAATACCATCATGTAGTAGCTAAAAAGTACCAATGAAAAGTGTTATTAGTTTTTTTATATCTCTTCAAATAAAGTCAGAAAAAAGTAAAATCGATATAGTCAAATATTTGGTTTTTGCCAAATATCTCAGCAGGCCATAGAAAATTTTTCAAGTTTTTAAACGGCATGTAAATAGGCTGTAAAAAACACAACTTTTCCTTAATTTAACCTAAGCTGTATCTCCAATAGTTACTGAGATTCCCATGCTTAGGATCCTTATCTTGGACACACTGTATAGAGAATTTTTTTACTGCTAACATAAATTTTACTTTTAGTTGATAATTAAGTTAAAATATATAAAATTATTCTTATTATTTACATTGTTAACAATTCGGCGTTCTTTTTAATTCTTTGACTAAGTGTTTTATATCGGTGCCTGACTAGAATTTATTTAAATGCTTTTTAACAGTAAAGGTGAGATCAACGAAAGTTGCCATAAATTCCGCTATTTATTTCTTTAGTTTGTGTGCCAATAAACCTAAAATTTTACAGTTTACTGATAATTTTAATAAAAATTATTGAAAATTATTAATAATTATTGATGATTTCGGATAACTCAGATATTCCAAATACCCCTAATATATATTAAATAATGTATAATTTATGCAGATTTTTCATGTTAATTTACGTAAAATAACAAATCAGTTCGTTTTTCACGTGCATTGACGCTATTTAAAAACGCATTAGCACCATCCAGATGTTTTATAAATTGACAGCGCAACGTGTGTGTAATATGTGTCAAGTCGAAAGAAAAGTAATCTGCATTACAGGAAACATGACGTTGTGACATGTGACATAATTTTTAATTAAAATGTATTCAACAAATCTGTTTTTCGCTTTAAAAAGATACTTTGTTATTGTTAAGAACTTAAAAACACAAAGGGTTCTTGGGTTAATCACCTTTTTTGTCCAGGTTTTAAATTTTTTATATATTTGTAAAGTTTTTTTCGTAATACGTATTAATTTTTAATATTAGCTAATTACTCGCTTAATTGTAATCTGCAATAAGCGGATAACTTTAAATAGTTTTAATGCTACATTTACAACCAATTTAGAAATTCCAAATTGACATTTAAACAATTGGTTAAACTTCACTTTTGGACACATTTGGATTTGACAAGTAAAGTTCAACCAACTGTTTAAATATCCATTTAAAATTTCCAAATTGGTTGTAAATGTACACTAACGATCAAACCAGAAAAATTCACATTACGTAAGTCTAACGTACACATAGCTAATTCAAACCCATAACACCAGGATCAATAGGCAGGGTTACTACCGACAGAGTATCTTGTCGCACATTAAGCCATATTACCATATACTAAGGACAATCAAGTTGGCCTACCGACATCAATTTAGTTATACATGTGAGTGGTTTTCCAAGGGATTGATAGTTGAAATGACATTTTCTGAATTTTTTAAACTGTCTGCTAGACCATAGTTTTTTTATTCTTGCAGTTGAATTTAATTTAAATACTTTCTAAAACACCATAATTTATTAAAAAATATTTATTACTTACCTCAGTTTTTAAAGTGACTGATTTTACAAGGTATTGGTTATCCGACGGACATTTTTTGAAATGTTTAAATCATGAACTGTCTATTAGAGTATTATATTATTATTATTATTATTATTTTGATGCTTACAGTAAAATCTAAATCAAATACGATCTTTGACACCATAGTTCAATAAAATATATTAATTACTTACGTATTTCTGCTGGTTGTCCAAGCTAGCCTCGTTTACTAAACTTGGTCGACTAAGGCCGCCAATATAATAGAAAAAGAAATATATTTGGTCGCAATCGTCTACCAAGAATACGGACATACTGACAATGTACACACTACGCCATTTATAGTTTAATTTTTAAAATTATCGCGGTTGTCCAATGGACATACAGTGCCATGGACCAAATTTATAAGCAAAAAGAAAAAGCCAAACTAGGCAATTTAAAAAAACATACATAGCATATTTTTCCTAGTGAGTGGTATACCTTTATATATATTTTTTAAAATTTTATTTATTTAAATAAAAGCTTTTTCATATAAGTTATTAATATTATTGTTGCACGAGGACCAAGAGTAACTTTTTAAAAAAGTCACTTTAAATAGATTGTTTAAATACCTACTACAATTTATTTTAATATAGATTTAAGTAATGCAACGTCAACTAAACAAAAAGATTAAGTTACCATAAATTTAGCTATGTGTCACTAAATTTAAAATTTAACTCTCTGCGGATAAATATTTTAGACCTAAAATTATAAAATTTAGAGGTCGTATAAAATTTGTCTCCCCGTGGCGCAGTGAACAGAGATTGATCTTCGAAGCCAGAGGTCGCCAGTTCGATTCCCAGCGGGGAGACATATTTAGTTAGTAGTTATTTAAGAATAACGACCGTGGTGGCACCACCGCGTTGTCTAAAATGGTGCTGTGAAATGCATAACTGCATGTTTCAGTGCTTGGACAACGTTGACGGAACAGGGGAACGATGGGTTAAACATCTAATAACCCGACACCCACGGTACTCTGGTATTTAGGCATATGTCTTCGTGGGATGTCAAAAAGATAAAAAAATAGAGTATGCAACACATGCATAAAGTATATTTTTTTACTTCCATTTGTAAAAAAAATACTTATTGATCCAAGTCCCAAAATAAAAATTTTTGTTTTTTGTCCATCAATATGTTCTATATGACAGCCCCAATATTCCACTTTTAAATCGCAGTGCCAATTTCTAACGATTACAAACAAGGTCCAATGTTGAGGTCACCCGTATATCCAGCACTACATTCTTTACTTATTTCTTTGAATTCTGGGGATTTTTAATTTTTGCACTTAGATGAAAAATTAGCACGTCCACCTTACAATTATTGTTTTATACACACACAAAAATTACCATTACATAAAAGCTGCCTACCTTTTTTTATTATTCATTATATAACCATATTTACTACTTTCACTAAAGCTAAAATTTGAAAATATCTGTTACAAATAAAGTTTTAAACAAATTTTCGCTTCCTGCACTTTATTTGTTTATTTAAATATTGTAAACGTGAAACAAAGCCAAAGTTTAATTTAAATTTAAAACAGTTAACAAAATAACATAAATAATAAATAACTACGCAGAGATGAATATTACATACGTATGTATAATACAAAAGTTTTTAAAAAGAATTTTTATTTAAAAAAATATTTGTTACCCAATTAGGTACAATGGTCCTGTTGATAAACTATTTTTAAGTTAAACCCAACTAAAATGTCTTTAAAATAAATTTAGGTTTTTCTTTCCTTGATCTATTATTGTCTATACATATTATGTGACACACCTTATTAAAGCGGGGCCTCATTAAAAAAAAATTAATAATGTTTTAGAAACACTGAAAATTTTCATAAATTATATCACAAGACCTATAAATTTAATCGATTAAACTACCCAACAATATTTTAAGTAAGATTGTTTTTTTTTTTGGAAAATACTTAAATGTACAATAATTTATTAAAATCACGAATTGAAATCAAAATTCCAATGTTGCCAATTTAATCTTACAAAAAATCGATTTAAATTTGTTGGTCGAGTATTATATGGCTAGATTATTTCCCTGAAAAACTTACATTAAGCCAACAACACAGAATTTTATCAATAATAAAGTTTAACATTTTCTTTCAATTTTGACAACTAGTTTGGAGGACATAAATTTATTCGCAGTTAAACAGCACATGAGGTTTAATCACTTATCTAAACAAAATTTATCCGAATGGTTTCTGATTAGTCTATTTTCTATTGAGGAAATAATCTTTTTTTTTTATTTAGGTAGCTAGTAAAAAGTTTGTTGGATACAAATGGTAACACAAGACTTACAATATTTTAAAATTGTTAACAACAATTTTTCTTGAATCTTCATTTTTTTAAATTAATTTTTAAGTAAATTCTGTAGTTTTTAAATAAACTATTTTTTATAATATTTTTTATAATATTTTAAGGAAAACCTAATGGATTTGTTATGTTGTTATTGTTTTTTAATACTTGATAAAAATAAATGATTTTTTTCTTCCATATTCACATATTCTCAAAATTTATCACTATTTGATTACATTTTAGCATCACACCTAACAAAAATTGGCAAACGCATGTAGTTTGGAAGCTGCACTTACTTTCTATCTTAGGAAAGGTGAACACCTGATAATACAGGCATACTTAAGTTGAGTTCGTGAGCAAATTAATATTAATTTAAAAAAATACAAATTTTGGGCTTTTGCTTTTTTTTTTAAACAACTAATAGCTTTAAACAAAATAACATTTCGTTCAATTTTTTGAGGGATATGGCGCAACTTACTACTTGTAACAAAAAGTAATACTTCATATCAAGTGAGCACATTAACGAACCTGTAAAGGTACAGTAATCGTATAAGGAAATAAGAGCCAAAAAAATAATTTTATATAATTTATTTAACATTTTATTTCTCTAACTATGTACACAACGACAAAAATATATTTTTTCATATAAAAGACTTTTTATATACTGTATCATTATTAAAAAATCTTTCACTAAACTTTAAAAAAATACCACAATTGATTTGTCTTTTAATATTCGCTTTGAAAGTATGGTCATCTATTTTGTTTTAAATTTCCATTATAAAATTAGGAGTTATCCGGTTATTTGCAGCAAGTGCAGTAAAACACTGCTGAAATTATTAAACATTATTTTTTATACTTTAAAAGGCCTTTTTATTGACTAAAAGTAACAGAATTTTCCCAACGTAATAACTTTTTATTAAATTTTCATAATAAAAAGTTACAAAATATAAGGCTTTGTAAATTTATAACGTAACACCCAGTACATCACCTACTTGGGAAATACTGTATACACCTTATAACAAGGAAAAAATTTAAGCAAAACATTACAACAACGCCAACGTAAGAAAATTTTATAAAGCTGCAATTATTATCAAAACAACAATTTTTAAATTGTATTAAAATAATATTTAAATGTCGTTTTTTAAAATGAATATCAATGAGTAATAAGGTCTATCAAGTAATAAGGCCTTATTAACAAAAATCCAATTTAAAATATTCGGAGTCCCTTAAGGTCACATTCACATGTAAACAATGCCCACATATGGTGATTTAGGCTTGAAATCAGGCATTAGCTTTTTGCTGTAACTAGTGGTACGCCATTTATAGTAAAGGGTACCTATTAGTGCAATACTAAAAATTGGTTTAACTTAATCATAAGTATATTTTGTATAATTACACCTATATTTATAAATTTGCAGTATAATATTTGACTATTATCTGTTTTTAAGACATTTGATGTTTAATTTTTTTTTATGATTCAAACATGATTTATTTAGTTTTTTATTACACGCGTTGATGATGGTTATTATTAAAGCCTACCAAATTTTTTAATAGGCCTTATTATCCTCCTTCTTTTTACATCATCATTTTTTTTGTTTTACAATGTATTTTATGTTTATTTTTTACAAGGTTAGAAAATCAAATCAGGAAATCATACTATGTGCCAATTGCATTATTGTTATTTTTAGTGACTTTCACCACAATGTCTTTCAAATAAGCATTGTGGTTCTAGACTGCCTTGGTGTCAGCAGACGATCTCTGAACCCATAAAAAGCTGCTAAAAGTTAAAGCTTCAAAAATATTATTAGTTTGAAAAAAAATAAAAAATGTTTATTTAATACGGCAATTACTAAATGCAGAGCCGGACTACTTTTTGGGGGCCCTGGGCTGGACTTGTTGGGGCGCCTATTTTATCCCAGCGCGAACTATGCTTTACAAATAATAAAATGACGACCAAAAAAAGATTATTCCCTGTGTGGCACCTACTTTATTCCAAGACGCCCTTCAAAAAAGAATGAAGAGAAAAAAACTTTTCCTGTGTGGCGCCTATTGTATCCCACGGTGCACTATTCAGAACTAAAATTGAAAAGCAAAAAAAGTCCTTTCCAGTCTGGCGTCTTAAACTTCTGAAAAAACAATAATAAAAAAATTCCTGTCTGGCGGCCCTTCGATCACGGCGCCCTAGGCTGTAGTCTAGTCAGCCTAGTGGTAATACTGCACTGACTAAATGTATAAGGTTTGATTTTTTTTATTTTATAATTTCCATATTAATAATTTATTTTATATTATAATACATCAAGTACCGTACCAAAGTATAATAAGGCATATTAAAAAGTTTGCAAAAATGTTGTTTTTGTGTACGGCAAATCTGGATTTTTTGTTTATATTTTATAGTAATAAGTATTTATGGATTTGAATTATAATACAATTTGTTATATAAAAAGTAGAGTTTTTATTTCTTTTAAATCTCCCTAAGATAGGCTTTATTACCCGCACCGACTTTAAATTTTGAATTCTGCTTAACGACCACTTGAAACACTAAATTAATGTTCATCTTCGAAACAGCACAGGTATTTTTATTATTGTCGAGTAACAAAATATAATTTTTAAATAAAAAAATGTAAAAGTTGATACTTAAATTTGTACCTAGAAATATTCGGAGGAAAAATCACGAACGTTAAGTGCATCTTAAGCTGAAGAGGGTAAATGGAAATCCGGAGTGTAAAAATTTAAATTTAAATTTATACAATGAAAAGTAGTTTTCTCGCTTATTATATTCTTAGAATTATAAGTAATTTTAATATTTAGTTTTAAAAAATACAAAAGAAAATATTAACACCGCTATAGTAATAAAAATTGCGTATGCATACCGGGTGATACAGGATGTTGTTAACCGACTTAAAAAAAAGAAGGTTGTATGTTCGACACCTATATTTTTTTATTTATGTACACAAATACTTCGTCAATTTTGGACCAATTTTAAAAGTTTTTTTTGTTCGACAAAGTGCAGTTTCGCGGTGGTCCCATAAGAAAACCCAGTCAGGATCGCAAAAGACAAAGGAACTAGACCTATTTTTCAGGCAAAGCTGCCTATAGTAGATATATTCTACCTTTCGTGGATGTTTAAACAATCAAGGTAGCTATGTCAAAATATTTTTATTTGTCATGTCGTTGTTATGTAGCTATTGGTTATTATTTTTTTTAAATTTCTTTTTGGTGCACTTTATTTTTGTGGGTCAGGTGTTTCCGTGTATACCTACCCAACTTATACCTATTAGGGGTAGCATTGCCGTTTTGTGTTGCAACTCTAGACGCAGCATAATATTAGCCATATTCCAAACGTGTAAACAGTGAACAGCGCATAGTATCGTGATTTTGAACGTCTATACGCGCATTTAGTTCTGACGTCACGACGCAGACAAGAAATCCAAACAATAGACTTTTATTATAGGAATTCGTGATGAAAGTTAAAACAACGCCATTTACGTGAGTTTTTTGTGTGTGTTAAAGTGTTTGGGACTAGTGTCGGCTATTAGTGACACTGTGACTCTAAATTTTCGTGATTATTTGTGATATTCATTCACCTAACCTAACTATGTGAACAAAAGTATAATTTTTACGAAACTTCAATCCATGATATTAATGCTGAAGGGTTCCTCGTAATCCATTTTGATAAAACTAATATAAAATATCTTAAATAGTGCCACTAATGTAACAAAAATGAAAAATAAAGTATATTTTCCATAGAAACCTTTGTTTGTTATGGAGAGCCGAGTATATTCTATCGTTTTTGGTCCTGCTGACCCCTATGATTATGCAGAGCTAAAGTTTATTGATTTTTAAGCATGCGATTATTTACACAGCAAAGCGGCAAGACTGCCTCTAATAGGTATGTTCTTGAGGGTAAAAATCGTCAGCGTCGTGCGACGTCACACTAAATGCGCGAATTAGTTAAAAGGCAATAAAGCATTATTATTGTAAACTTGAAGCCTTGCCATACTGGGGCGGCATTGTAGTTCCGATTTGAAAATATTGGAAGTTGGTTGCTTAGAAAAATATTTAAAAGTTATTAACTTAAGTTACTAAAATGACTCCGCTGTGTACTAAGGTACGACGACAACTTAGATGTCGTAGTAGAAAAAAAATCACATCGTAATTTAGAAAGTATATTTGTTTAAAATACGTGCACACTAGCGTGAATCAAAAAACATTTTTTTAATCTTAAAAGTAATTAGTTTATGCAGTGCTAGTCTAAAGTCAAGAGCCCCCACCTAACTTTTAAATTGTCCGGTAATTTTTAATGAAAATTTGAGGACTTTAATACGACAAGATAAACCAAATCTTAGACAAAAAAAATGGCAGATATATATGTCAAACTGATAGCTGGAAGCCATTTTAAAAAATAAAGTTAAGTGGAAAGGGGGTCTTGTGGTACATAATTTTAAAGCTCCTGAAAAGTTCTTTATAACTCCAGAATATAAAGAGAATACTATTACTTTTTAAAAATGACGGTTCTTTTAAAATTACCTGATTTAGATGACTATATCTTCAAAACAAATAAAGGTAGATATACCTAATACCTGCACACTGCATGAATTTGTCTTTTTCTGTCGCATTTGTTTCCCCTTATAGTAATCTTGTGTATGTTTTTATTTTAAATAGACTTTGGATATCAACATTGTTTCTGGTATTTTTATTTCAATATGTTTAAAAATGAAATTATAATAAAATTTAAAAAATATACATTTTTTGGTTCTGGTAACTACCAACCACAACTTTATTAATATATAGTGCTTGTCCAAATTCAGGACCCACCCCCTCCTAACTTTTAAATTGGTTGGCATTTTTTCATAAAAATGTGAGGACTTTAGTAAGACAACATAAACCAAATTTTAGACAAAAATACAGACAGACATAAATGTCAAATTCCCAGCTGGTCGCCATTAAAAAAAAATAAATGGAAAGAGGGTCTTGTGGCACATCATTTTAAAGGTCCTGATGAGTACTTTAGAACCACGGCATATAAGGTTAATACCTTTACTTACTACAAAAGGGCGGTATTTTAAAATTTTCTTGAATACCTCATTTGGATGGCCATATTTTTAAATCTAATAAAGTTAGATACACTTAATGTGGTATTATTTAAAGCTCTTTTAAGGATTTGTTTAATGGTATTATTGGTAATAATATACAGAGTGTGAAAAAAGAATATTTTTTTATGACGCACCCTCTATATTATATCACCATTGAAAACATATCTAAAAGACCTTTAAGAAAATACCACAATATTTCTCTCTTTATTAGTTTTGGAAAAATGGCCATCCAAATCAGGTATTCAGGTAATTTTCAAAGTACCGCCATTTTGTGGTAAGTAAAAGTATTGACTTACATTTTGGTATCTTTTGGGGTTATAAAGTACTCGTCAGAAACTTTAAAATAATATGCCACAAAACCCCCTCTCGATTTATTTTTTTTTCAACATACCGCCCAACTCTTAGATTGACATTTATACCTCCCATTTCTTGACTTAAATTTGGTTTATGTTGTCTTACTAAAGTCCTGAAATTTTCATGAAAAAATAGCAACAATTCAAAAGTTAGTAGGGGGTCCTGACTTTGGCCAAGCACTGTATATAACCGTAAAAAGTGTACTATAGAGGTAAATATTGATTAAAGTCACTGGGGTCTCATTGTTTTTTTCTAGTATTTATTAAGACTTTCCTAAGTTTTAACAGATATAATTAAATATATCCGGTTTCTTCCCCCTAGAACTTTCTTATCTTTCGAGATAGAAAAATTAAATTTGATATATAGATATTTGACATAAATATGGAATGGTTAATTGATCCAGTTGTTTTCTGTCACTTCCGGTTTAACCTAAAATAACTGCTACTTTTAAATTTTAAAAGGGACCACTGGTAAATTTTATCATACTTCGAATAATACAACATTCTAAATACAATAACACCCCATTTGACACTACTGCTTTAAAAAATGTATTTTTTAAATTTTAATTTAGAGTACCATACGTAGGCTTAAACGGCTACATTTGAGTTAAGTAGACATGGAAAAATGGATTTGATAGTCTGTTATTGTTTTTTCAACTTCTCCAGACAAAGTAAAAGTTTGAAAAATTCTATTTATGGTCATTTTTTTTAATGTATATACATATATCCAATGCAATTCCAAGTCGCCTTGTTTTTTATTTTCCAACCATCCACGACACTACAACAATATGAATGACGTTTTGTAAGAAATTATTTTTTTATTACTGTTTATTTTTCTTATTACAACTTAAACTGTTTCAGATATTTTCATGAAATTTGACATGCATCCAGGCGCGGCGAGTTTTGAGCTTTCATATGGGTGCGGGTACCAAGTCACAAAAAAACAGGTCACATTCACATTGTTTTTCGTAATCAAACCAACAACTTTTAGAGGAATAAGCAGTAGTATTCCATTCTTCACCCAAATAAAAAGGTAAAGAGCAAACAAAAAGGTCTCACCCACATCAACACACACAAAAATATTTAAATGTTCATTTCTCATATGGGTGCATTGCACCCATACATTTCACCTCTTCGTGTGCATTGGCCCCCGTGCATCCACCTACTTGCCGCCACTGCATGCACCTACCAAGCACTAATGGCCATTTTAAATGTAATTTTAATTAAATGATTTCTATCAGTGGCATTCGAAAGGGATGTATACTGATTTTTTTAATATATACTACGGCTTTGCTCTTTTCAAAAATAAAAATAGCTTTTAAAATCCCCATTTATTTTCCAAAAAAATAATTTTTTGACTTATTATACACTACTCAAAAGAATTATCGCATATGCTCGATTAATTTTGAATTGCCTTGTATGATATGCTGTTGAAAGGGAGTAGTCAAATTTGTGATTATAAAATATCAGAAATGGGTAAGGGTATAAATTATTAACAAATGAGATTTCTCCCTTTTAACAGCAAATTATATAGGGCGATTAAAAATTATTCATTTTTTGAATTTTTTTTATCACCCCGTAGGATGTATTGCTAACAGTAAAAAACAACGGTTAATATAAAGTTATAGCTTCACGTTTTCCTAACATTATTCTCTTTTTTAATTGTCTTAATAACTTAATTATTAAAAGAGATTTGGTCATTTAAATCAAAGCATTTTTGTATTAGAGCTTATGAAAGATATCGAGCATATGCGATAATTTTTTGAGTAGTGTATTTCAATTTTCGGGCAAATAATAAAACCATTTTCAGGTAATGATATATTTTAAACTAGTATGCCGGTGCCCTATTTTTAGTTTTTACGCGAAAACGGTGAATCAGAGGAGAAAAAATCAAAATGTCATTTGCTGCAAAACAAATAATTATTTTTATTTTCGAAAAAAAAGGGCGCATCTTTATTTAATTTTTTTAGTTGAACCTTTTAATGTCCGTATGAGCTGTTCCATATTAAATATAAACTTTAAAAACTAAAAATAAAAACTTAAGTGTTTTTTAATGTCTAGAATTAGAATTTGAATTTGAGCATGAGAACAGAAACCTAAAAAAATATATATATTTTTTATTGTTGAACGGAACATGGGCAATGGGCATTATGTCACCGACAGACCAAGAAATATAGGAGAGCAATATTTTTTACCCATTTTACGTTTTAATTAAACAGAAAAGAATTAATTAAAAATATTGTGTATTCAGGACACAGGCAAAATGAATTTAAAATAGGCAATTAGCAATTTGGATCCAAGCCAGCGATCGTTTTGTTTTAATTATATAAATACATAAAGCTAAATTAAATTGATGTTCGAAATAAATATTTATAGACTTAAAAATATTACTTTATTTATTAAAAAGCTGATATTGTAAATTAATTTTTAAACAAAACATAACTGTTAAAAAGCGAATGCTTAATTGTATTAATGTAGTGTGCACTGATACAACATTGCAATTTTATGTAGAATTTGTAGAATTTATGTAGAATTTATCTTTATAACCAGAGTAATTGGTTTATATTGCATTTTTAACTTTATTAAATATTTACATTCTATAATATTTCAAAAGGTTTCAATTTTGTATATCCAATAGAAAAACAACATTTTAAATAAAGCACGGTTATCAAGTTCTAAATTTTCATCCCCTAACTTTTATACCTTTTATCTTAAAAAAATAAATAAAAATATTAGTTGTTTAATTCCATTGACGGATTTATCAACTGGCTCAGTGGGCTTGAGCCTAGAGCAGCAAAATTAAGGGGCTTTTAACAAAAAAAATATACACCAATATCCAGAGGTCCATAAGGGACGGTATGTTCTTATGTTATGAACCCTGGGGATTCCAATGGCGTTTAACATGGTTTAAATTGGAAATTTTGTAAATATTGATTAAAACAAAAATTACAGAACAAGAATATGTGTGCTCAAATACACAGGTATTTTATTGTGTTGTTTCTATCTAAGCTATATTTAATAAAACTTGAATTCTGTTAAAGATATATTAACAACTCCCTTTATACTACATACACATACCCATACCGAGCCCAATTTCACGGTGATAGAGGAAAGTGGGACAAAATTAATTCAGAAAAATTCAAGAGCACTTTTCATGCCCTCAAAAATATGCAAAGCATTTTTGTCAAGCTAAGCCTATTGTTTTAGGTATGTATATCTTTTGCCTAAATAAAACAGATATTCCTACTTATCTCTGTTCCCTTTTTTCCAAACTTTAGTAGACGTCAAAGTCTGGCCACCGCAGCAAACTTTATTTTACTTCGTATTTAAATCTCAATAGGTATGTCGGCGTCAAATTTACAAAAACATTTTTTTATTTCTCACAGAAATAAAAAGAATTTACAGTTACATTTTAAATTAACTGTAAAATTAAGTGTAGCAAAACCTCTTACTAACAAATTTCTTACATCCATTGTTGTTTAAACCATTTTTTTTTGTCAGATAAGGTCACATTTTTAAAATTTTTAATAATATACAGGGTGTAACAAATTCGAGGGTCATCATTAAATTCTTAGAGATGATAAAAGATACATGTCTAAGTTGAGCAAAGTTGTGCAATTTTATGCTTAACAATATTTATCGGGAAAAAAAAATTTGCGAAACATTTTTTATTTGTGAAAACACATCATAAAAATTATGTTTTTATTTTTAAAATCTGGCGTTCTGTCTTTGAGCAACCATTATTAACTTTGTTTTTTCTTTTTCCGAAAAATATATGGTTTTAAACGTGATAAACTTAAATTTTAATTTTAGATCCAACGACATATTACACTTTACATTTATGCGATGCCTTAAACTAAACCGATAAACCATCTTTCACTATTTCGTCATTACAAATAACGATTTTTCCCAGACGTTTAGAGAAATTTTCGTTCGCAGGTAAGGATGCATCAAGTTTTTTTAATCACTACTTATTAATATTTTTTACATTATTTAATTATTTATTCATAATTTAACTAACAAGCTACAAGAATTAACGTAATTGATATACATTTACTTATGCGTGGTAAATTAAATAATTTAATTTAATCGCCCGCTTTTATCAACTTTATTATAGCATTTTCTAACAAAATAGATGCATACCTAACTGTGAACGGATTTTTTTGTTTCGAAACGAAAATATCGCTCATCCGAAAAAAAGTGACTGCGCAAAAAATGCATAATTTTTGTTGTGTTAAATTGACTCCAAAAATACGTACTTGCTACTTACACTATTATAAAAGTTACTAATCCATGTTTTTTGTTTTTAATTAAACAGCTAAATTGTGAGTTGACACCTTTCTTGCAGACGAGCAAAATGTAAAATGTGATATGTCGTTGGATTCAATTTTAAAATACGAGTTTCTTAAGTTTAAAACATTTTTTAAAATAAACTTAAAAAATAAATTGAACCTATTTGACAAAATTTTGTTTTTTCTGGATAATTTTGGAACGGGCTGCTAATTTTTTATCTTTTAAAACAGAATATTGTTGGGCATAAAAATTCGCAACCTTGTGCTCCTCGAATTTGTAACAGCCTGTACATATGACTACGAAAAGTATGCAATAAGGCAAAATATTACTGAAAGTCACTACACTATCATCGTTTTTTTTCAACCATTTTTAGACACAGTCCTACTTTTACATACATATATTTGTTATCTTAGTGATGGTGTTGTTAGTTACAGAAGTTGATCCATGTAAAAAAAATCATTGGCCGTGTTTAACCTATACTATGTTCAAACTCTATTTATACACGAAATAACTTTGCCCCTGTACAAGATACAAAAATAAACTTAACATAAAACATGTTAATTTGCATACGCTCATTTTATTGACACTACTAGTTAAGGTGTCTTAAAAACATTTGTCAAGTAGGTTTTTTTAAATAAAACATTTTTTAACAAATATTGACCCTAAATTAAATTCTACATTAAAAATGTAGAACACACCCCAGCAAACACTATTTGCCGGCAATATACATTTTTCATATTGGCATTGATGGTAAAGCATTGACAATTGGTGGCAATATTTTGCCAACATCTAATACGCATTAAAAAGTTAACCCTAAATAAACACTCAATTGACAATAAATTTTACATGCAGGCGAATTGCCGGCAAGCATACAAAAATGGCGGCATACCAATCCTGATTAAATAAAGCATACCTTTTTGTTGCAGACAAATAAATATTGGATTTTAGAAGGCAAACCTTCAACGCATATTTATACTTTTCAAACCATATTATTAACATTGTTATTTAAATAACATTCGAGCCATTTTTTTGATCTGTTTTATTTATAATGGCGGCTAAACAACATTATTTTATGTTTTTTTACATAATTTAAAGAAAATGGCCTTTTCCTAACATTTTATTGATACAAGTCATGCAAATAAAAATTAAGTCAAACAAAATGTTTATTATGTATTTTTGTGAGAATAAAAATAAAATGATGGTAAAATTAGCTAGGTTAATTTCGACCGAAGGTGATAAATTCAAATTTCCTGCTTAGCCGAAATACAATTTGACAGATGAGGCAACCTTGCTTTTGTTTGGCCGCTTTGTGCAATTGTTTTCTACGTGGTTTTCTAGCTCTTAGTTTCTTTTTAAAGAAAAGAGTTTTTAGTAGACATAATTAAGTGTATTCAATATCTAATTAGTGTGTCTTGTGTAATTAATTGGTGATGGCTAGTCAAGAAGGCGGGTTATTCAAGTAGACTGTTAGGAGCCTTAAACATTTTGTTTAAAACCTTTTAAATTTGTAGTTACCTAAAAAATTATTTAATATTAATTTTTTATTTATAAAGTTTTCCTGCCTTTTTTCTCATTTTTTTCGGTTACAAAATTCTAAATATGTTATTTAACTTTTGGGACATTCAACTTATAAAACTTCTGATACTAATTTTATAATAAATGCCATTATCCTAAACGCATTTTTTTGCCAATAACTTATTAATGATGGATGCCATCATCCTAAACGCATTTTTTGGCATAACTTATTAATGATGGATACCATCATCCTAAACGCATTTTTCATCATAAATTATTAATGACGGATGCCATCACATTATCTGCAACACGTGGCATAATAACGGCCAATTGCCCACTTTCGCGTCTTTTGATACCTTATGTACAACGCCGGCAAAAAATGTTATATGGGACTATACTGGTTAAGAAAGTAGATATTGGGATATCGGCCAGTAAAGCAACAAAAAGGGATGTATGTGGCTAATCTAGTCAGAAATTTTTACATGTGGATATTCACGTTGGACTGTTTCTGTTCCTCACATTTCCTATGTTTTAAGTTATTTAGCCGAACCAGTATGCAAATTATTGCTGGTTTTTGAGATATCAGCAGTATGCTGATATACTTCGATACTAACGATTAAAAGTAAAGAAAAAAATCATATTTTGGTTCAATTATTTTTAAATAATTTTGTTACTGTCAGAGTGACAAATAATATAATACCATGCATTTAATTATAGGAGGGGGCCCAAGATGCTAAATTTGCAGTTACTCGAGCGTCATAGAGACCAATTGGGTTGCAAAGATTAGATGATAAGAAGAAAAATATGTTATATAATGTATACCTTTACATCGGGTCGTTAAGCGGCTATAGACTTTTAAGTGTGTTAAAAAAATATTTTTATTATTTCGAATATAATATAGAAATCGTTTAAATCGTATTGAGTTATATATTTTTCGTTACCCTTAAATTATTATCTTCAAAATAAAAAAAAACGCTTGAGCATGTCAAAATGAGGTTTTTTTACAACTTTGTAGCCCTCCGGTTTCTTTACGTCACTTTCAAATTGTCAGATTAGTGGAATATACACTCTTTAGCATGTAATTAACTCACCCTATTTTAATCTGACCCGCACGACAATTTATGTGGGATATATTTTTGTTATTTACGTTCGCCCCTGTATACGGGGCTCATATTTGGTGGATGTATTTAATCGGGTACAAGGTATTTTCCGATATATTTTTCTGACGCGCTTAAGTAACTGCAGAAATCCCCTCCTGGGTTCTCCTATTATTGCCTTTTATCGTAAAAACTTCTAATAGGTATGTCAGCAATTTAGTTTATTTTAAACCCAAATTTACTAAATTGCACTAAAAAACATCAATACGTCAATGGATGCCTTGCTTTTAGGTTAGGTAAATAAATGCATCTAAAATAAACTAAATAGCTGACTTACCTACTGATGGTTCTTTCAATGGAAGGTAATTAATTACATGATATTGTATTATTTGTCCCTCTGACAGTGACCAAATTATTTTAGTCCCAGAGCTGGTGCACTCTTCGAGTAAAGTTTTGCCTGTAATTCTGGAAAATTGTATAGTGATGAATCATAGCATTTTAAGTACGACCGTCATCACTTGACAAGCTTCAGCCCTGCATATCATCACCTGTATATTTTCGAAATTTAAAAAAATAATACTAAAAACTTGGCGCTGTAAGCTCAAAATTTGTCCAGAATTTAGTTCATTTTTAGTAAATTATTTTATTTTTAATCTAAAATATAGTATTTATGCATCAATTTTATATACCAAAGTTTGACTTTTTTAATGGATCCTTAAAAAAGTTAAAGGAGGGGACATTAAAGATATACACTGTATACCTACTATACCTTTCAGTTCGCCTGGCAGGTACTTGATGTGCTTATCGAAAATACCTGTCAATTTTTTTTAAACCTTACTATGAATGAACTAAATCCTAGAAGAATTTTAAGCTTAAAGCGCCAACTTTTTTATAATTGTTTTTACACTTTTAAAAATATACAGGGTTGTGATGTGCAAGGACTATGCTTGTCAGGTGATGATTGTCGTTTTAAGCATGCTATGACTCATCACTATACGAATTTTTAGTCTTACAGGCCTAACGTTACTTGAAGGGTTCACTAGCTCTCCTACTATTTAAAACGACATTAAAAGCAAAACATAATATTCTTTTTGCACTTTTAATCATAAATGAAAATATTAGCATACTGTTGATATCTGAAAAACCAGCAATATATGACATATTATAGTGTGTTATACATTTATGATTTAGAATTTAATACAGAGTCGAAATTTGTAATAATATACAAGGTGTTCCATTAAAAAACCTAATTGACAATAAAAATTCGGTTTTTAAGATACCTTGTATATTTACCGGTACTGTCTGTAAAAAGAGCGAATCCAAATAAACATTTTTTATACAAAGTTTATCTTTGTATCTTTTACAGAGGTAAAGTTATTTCGTGTATAAATAGAGTTGGAACACCCTGTATACCAAAGAAAACAATTTTTTTATTTTGTGTTTTTTTTTATTATTGTTATAATTCGTATAAAGACAATTATTCAGCTAGTTAAGCAAAACAGAATTAAATAAAAATTTAATTGTCATCCAATATTAATAAAGTTATACCTTTTCTTAATAAACTCAATTAATTGCTTCAGAGTACTGACACTTCGTATATTTAATTTTATAATGGAGCGCTTGATTCAAGGTTTTCCTAATTAGATTGCCAAAGTAATAGATATTCAAATTTAGTATTTACACGAATGGCAAAGCGAAATCAAACCTAATACAAAATTAAGCTAATTTACTGGCCAATCTTTTGGATTGACCCTATAACTTTCTTTCGTAGGTGTATTAAATCTAAAAAATGGACATATGTGCAAATTAGAAAGTTAAATGAGAAACATGTATTATGCCTCTCACCGCAGCGACCCGGGTTCGAATCGCAAAGCCTCTGTGTAGTATTCTGCCAATCCTAGGTAGTAGTTATATTAAAAAATAATAACGTCCGTGATGGCACTACCGCGTTGTCTAAAAGTTACTTTGAAATGCAAGTTTTAGTGCTTGGATAACGTTGACGTAACAGGGTAGAAAAAATGGGTTAAACATCCAAATAACTCGGCACTGACCGTACTCTGGTATTTAAGCCTAAGCCTTCGTAAAATGTAACAAAGATAAAAAAAAGACGGCACATAAATTGTATTATTTCTCCGTAGCACGAAGAAGTTAGCTAAGGGCATTTATGAAGACTCTCTAATACCGTTGAAAAAAAATGGGATTACATAACAAGTGGATTAGATAAAAAAACTAATTGCCTTATTGGCAATTGTATATTTACATAAAGTTATTTTCTGTTTTTAATTTTATTAGGTCTTTGTGTCTTTCTCGATCATTTTGTCGAATTTTTTTTATATTTACAGTGGATTTAACAGTGCAATAAATATTATTTAAAAAACAACTACAATAAAACAAAACTTTTACTTGATCAAGGCCGACCATAAATGTTTTTCTTTGTAAACGTTTAAATATACATATAGGTAAAGAGTGGAAGGGTAGTCTTTTGCACAGTTTTTAACAAATAATAACTAAACTAATAAATAACCCAAAAAAACCGATTATAAAAGTTTTTCCTTTTAAAATATCGTTATAATATGTACGTCTAAAGATAATTATTTAGCTAGTTAAACAAAACAGAATTCCATATTAATTTAATTGACATCCAATATTACCAAAGCCATACCTTGTCTTAATAAACTTAATTAATTGCTCCAGGGTACTAACACTTCGTATATTTCATTTTATTATGCTAATAAAGGGAGCGCTTTATTCAAGGTTTTCTTAATTAGATTGCCAAAGTAATAGATATTCAAATTCAGTATTTACACGAACGGCAAAGCAAAATCAAACTGTCTTTAAGGCAAAATTTATGTGGCCCGCCCCTGTTCTGTTGCGTACAAGGGGAAGAGTGAAATACATCCAAACTTTTCCACGTTTAATTTGATTATTTAAGAAAGTTCTATCTTGAAAAATTTAAATGAAGCGAGACCCTTAAAGCATGATTTTATATTGTTTAAAATTAAAGAGATAAACCAATTTCCCATTTCTACAGGGTAGATTTTTTTAATGACTTATTCATTACGTTTTTTTAGAGTCCCGTATAATTACATTTTTACAAGTCAACAAAATCTTTAAAAGCAGCTTTTCTTTCTGTTTTATTTAAATTATTTTTATAATCCAGGGTATTATTTTGAAAATATATTTAAACAGAGTGTCCTAAAAATTCTTATTAATAATTTAGAAGTAAACATTGTAGTCTATTAACTGTGTAACATATGATTTTTTTTCAAAAAAAACAAATATATTGCTATTAGGCATACATTTTAAGTCCCAACAACCTTTCTTTTAACCGTTTTTTACACTTTTTTAAAAACTAATTGGTTTTATCTTTTTTTTCTTTACTCGGTCTGTATTTTTTAGACTTTTAACAAAATTGCTGTGATACAGGGTTTTTTAAAAGGTATGTACAAATGTAATTTACCTTAGTCAAAAATTTGATTATTTGCTAGATGAAGAGTGTCAATTTTCTTACTTTTTTTACTTTAATACCCTGTATCTTAATTAACTTTAAATTAGTAAAATCTGCATTAGACCTTTAGAAAACAACTGAGTGGCACAAAAAAGCAAAAAGATATTTTTGTAAAGAATAAAATGCTTAATATGAAATATTTCAAAAACGATTACTTGTATCGATATTTACTAAGCATAAATAGAAAAAATATATTTTTTTATATTTTTGCACTAGAGAAAAAAAGTTATGAAATTTTAAACTAAAGCAAAATACTGCAGGTGGCTCTTCTTTCATTTTACACCATAAACATAGGCGGATTTTAATTGTATATCCTAAAAAACTCTCAACACCGAATGTCTAAAGAATGTTTAATATTAAAACAAATGTTTTAAAATTAAAATAACTAAAATAAAATAATAAAAATGGCGCCCTATATCTTGCAAAACGCTTAACTTTTTGACCATGTCCGGTAAAATTCATTAAATCGTTGTATTGTGTACGAAAGTATTTGTGGTACCATTTTGTACAGACTTTGTAGGGACATTCTGAATCGTTTCGAATTATGCTTTATTTTTTATGAAGATTAAGGTCATGTTTATTAGGTCTCGGCTACGATAACAAGTAGAAGCGTCTAACGAAAAGTACCACATCTCTTTACTGGTAGCCGGTACTGGTTACAATATTTTATGGTAAATAGTTTGTATACATTAAAAACGCTCCACGGATAATATTTGTTCGTTTCAAGCGACAGAGGCCGGGCTTATTTGCTCACGTATATCGCAGCCGCCTGATTTAAAAATACCAATTCTTTTATGCTGGCATAAAGATCAAACGCAGCGTTTCCACACTTTTGCTTTCCTCTGGCCGCTCACGCTTTGTATCGTAGCCTTAAACTTTGTAATCGTAATATTTGCCATTCTTAATTTTACGAGATAACAATCGGATTTGCTGTCAGTTTTGAATTATTCACTTGACAGCCAAGTTTTTAAGAAATAAGGATAAAATTAAAATTAGAAAGTTGGAGGAAGCGAGCTTAAACTTTTTGACAATTTTTTTTTCACATGAACTTAATGGAGGAAAATAGGTGGTGACTGCTTAGTTGGTAATGTTTATTTACGTTATGTGTTAAAAAACACATTGTTTTTTATCTTTATGACATCTCAGGAAGGCTTATGCCTGAATACCAGTGTACCGTGAGTGCCGGATTATTGGATGTTTAACCCATTTTTGAGTTCCGTCAGCGTTATCCAAGCACTAAAACATGCAGTTGCATTTCACCTTTTAGACAACGCGGTAGTGCCACCACGGACGTTTTTTTTTTAATAACTACTACTTAGGAATGGCAGAATATCACACAGTGGTTTGCCATTGCCAACTGTAAGGTGACGAGCAATTAAAAATCCGCTGTCCAATTTCGAGATTCAAACCCGGATCGGTGCGGTGAGAGGCTCGCACGTTAGCCCCTGTACCACGGTCGCCACATTTGTTAACATATGGTTTAGTATTTTTCCAGGTATGGGCGCAAGTTATGATGGCTGTAGTTAAAAAAGACATAAAAATATATATTTATTATACAAGGGAAAAAAGTTCTATATTTGAGCCCGAGACTGTCATGTCTCCTGATGCGAAGCAAATAAACCAAGAGCTAAAATCTAAAAAATTTTCAGCGGATAATACATTAAGTTTTTCTGTGATGAAAAAACGGAAATTTGTTATTGAAAACAGATATTATAACAATTTAAAAGTAGAAAATAAATGATGTAAAATTGGAAGTTTTAAAAGAGTTACCTGTTGTGGGTATGTAAAAGTCAAAAAGTTAAAAAAGTTTAAACTAAATAATAAATATTTTTCAATGTAATTCCGTGATTTGACGGATTTGAATTAAAATTTAAAAATAAGTATGGTTGTTCACTAGTGATTTTAAATATTAAGTTAATAAGTGTCAAATTGTACTTTTAATTAAAAGTAAATGTAAGATTTGTATAATAAAATATTTTAAAATCAAAGATCTACCTTCACTTACGTGTATGGGTATTCGGGCAAAAAGTACTTACTCTTTCTCTGGGAAAAAATTATTTCATGAAAAGTCAGATTTTGGTACTTACCTGGTAACAGAAAGTACGTGTATCGTTTTGTAGTGAATCCGATTCAACCAATATGGGATAAAACTTAATCCGACAAAAATTAAAATATTTACGTTTGTGAGTTCTATTTGTAAGATATTCACGGTTTTGTAAAAGGTTTGAAAATGACAGTTAAGTAAAATATCTGACACGTAAAGAAAAGAAATATTGGGAAATGAAATAACATTTAATGATTTGCGTTATTATTTTATCTTTTTTCTTAAAGTTAATGAAACTAATTAAAAAATACGACAAAAGCAAGGTTACAAGTTTCTCTTTATTTGTTTGCTCTCTTTGTCATTGTATATCCTTTTGTTTTGTCAAATTAAGAAGGATTTTAAAGGATCCACGGACGTCGACGTGGATGTGGCCGGAATTCACGTCGTTCCAAGGGCTTGGGGAATGATTCCGCGGTGATTCGGAGCTTGTCGGTTTTTTGCATCAAAGGACCGCGCAAATAGGTTGGTTTGTTTGGACGGATGTTTGGCGAATTGTTGCGTAAATACGTATTCGGTTTAATGCTATCTCTCCAATCGGATTCGATTGTTTAGTACGATGTATCCTTACTCAGACATAAAATGTTAATTTTTTCCGTCACGAAAAACAAAGTCTTTTCTTGATCTTATAAATACGTTCTTCAAATATGTGTACTGAATTTTCTAAATCTAACCATTATTTGTGTAATAAACAACGAAGTTCCTAACAAAACTAAATTTTAGACCAAGATTATAGTGGATAGGTTTGGCTCTATCCGCTCAGGGGCTTTAAATTAATTTCTCAAGGACAATTATACATGAAGCGGGTGGGTACCAGCTCTGTTTACTAATGTTGGATAATGGCGCGATAATATTATCCCAAACATATACATATAAAGCCTATTCATTAATTAGATTTCCTTTAATTATAGCACCACATGCAGGGTTGAGCAGTCACCGTTCTGCTAACATAAAATCAAAATTATCAATAAAATATGTACGTCATGTAGTTTAATGTTACCTAACTTATTTCAGGTGGAAACATGGGACAAGGGTAGATTTAAAGGAAATTAAGGGGATGTGCGCCTTCTCTAGTATTAGAAATATGCGAAATATAGGTGTACATTATGTTTAAAGCTATTTTTACAGTTTTAAAGATGTCTTGCGTTAAAATTTTTTGGTGCAATTTTTCAATCTGCGCACGCGCATTTTTCTGTTTTTTAAACTTACTTTTTAAAGCTATGTTTTTCGACTTGGAACTATGCTTTAATAAAAAATGAGCCCAGGAGAAGAGCAACTAATTATAAGTAATAAACCAAGGATTTAATAGGATAAGAAATATTAAACGTTTCTATAAATATTTTCTTTAAAAAAAATAATGTGGGGCCATATTTTACGATGGTAGTTTAATAAGGCCCATAAAAAGGGATTTTGATAATTTTTTTATAGTTATATTATTTATACTATTTTTGAAATTTTTTTTAAATTTTATTTTTACAATAAATAAGTTATCTTTATCTAAACAAAATTTTATTCATTTTATGATTATAAATCCAAGATGGCCTCAACATGGGTATCAAATGAAAGGGCTTGATTGGTAGAATAGAACCCACTATTAAAAAATCCAAGATGGCCGTCGCCATAAAATAACGAATTACATATTTTTCCTACTACCACCTCAAATGGGTATCAAATAAAAGGGCTTGATTGGTAGAATAGAGCTCACTAGATAAAAATTAAAATCCAAGATGGCCGTCGCCACAAAATGGCGAATTACATATTTTTCCACAACTACCTTAATATGTGTTTATCAAATGAAAGGGCTTAATTGTTAGAATAGAGCTTACTATAAAAAAGACTAAAATCTAAGATGGCCGTCGCCACAAAGTGGCGGATTAAATATTTTTTTACAACTACCTCAATATTAAATCGTTGGTTAATTCTGGTTAGTTATCGTAAAGCATTAAATAAACTTAATAAAATAAAAAGTATTAACTAACAACAAAACTAAAAGCTTGAAAAT
Organism: Listronotus bonariensis; assembly: GCA_014170235.1. Classification (NCBI taxonomy): domain Eukaryota; kingdom Metazoa; phylum Arthropoda; class Insecta; order Coleoptera; family Curculionidae; genus Listronotus; species Listronotus bonariensis. Next base: position 24,181 of record JACEGR010005792.1, read on the forward strand.
AAATTATGTATTTTTTTTATTTTAAACGGTTTTATTACAATAATAATTAATAGTTTAAAAAAACTAAAAAAACACGCTTTTATATGCAACCGAACTAAAAATTAAAAAATAATTTTTCATTAAAAAAATATTTTCACTTCATAGTAAAAAGCGTGGGGTGCTTAATATATTAAATGTTATAATTATTATATTTGCCAATATCTATGATGGAAAAGTTATGAAAAAATAGTAAAATGCACCCCACGCTTTTTATTATGAAGTGAAAATATTTTTTTAATGAAAAATTATTTTTTAATTTTTAGTTCGGTTGCATATAAAAGCGTGTTTTTTAGTTTTTTAAACTATTAATTATTTTTCATTTTTTAGTTCGTTATATTGCACAAAATTCTTAATATAACAGTAAATTAGAACATACTATTTAATTAAGCAGCAAAAGAAAATAACCAGCCCCCTATGAAATGACAATGGTAGCAAATTTTAAAATTTGCAAAAGATTGCAACTCACTAAAAATTTCTTCTTCATTAAGTAGCAAAGTTTCAAATTTTGCCAACAGATGGCAATCCAGGCAATGTTTGGACCGTTGCCAACATTTTGCAATCCACTAAAAAATTTCTTCTTCATTTAATAGCAAAGTTTGAAATTTTTCCAACAGATGGCATCCTAGGTGTTGTTTTTATAATATAATGGAATTTTTTTCTGGCGATTAAAAAAAGATAAAGGGATACTGTTTGCAGATTATTGCATTGTCATGGGTCCTTAATACGTGTGCAAAGTTTCAAAGAAATCGAATAGCTGGAAGTTGGTTAAAATTAGGCTCAAAGATTCCGTTACATAGGCAGCCAGATAGATAGTTACAACCCAAGTTAATAAAAGCGTGTTAAAAATGATTAAGGTTATGCACTAAAAGCTAAAAAATAATTTAGTAAGTCCTAGCTACCAGATCGTACCAATCTTCTCCTTAATCTGGTATTGATCAGACAAATAATAAAATTGTTGAGAACGTATTTTCTATCATAATATCAAAAGATCTATTTTCTATCATAATATCAAAAGATCGAGGAAAAGATTGTTACGATCTGGTAGCTAGGTTTTGCTAAATAATCCTTTATCATTTTTATTGTAATAAAACAGTTTAACCTAAAAATGTTTTTACATAATTTTTATTGACAAACAAGGTATCATGACCTCTTATTTTTTTAAGTACAGTCATCTTCTTCATAACTATCCACCTATGTATTTAGGAATTTTTGAATATTGTTTTGTATACTTGTTGTTTGTAAAAACAATACACAATAGGTACCAAAACAGTATAAAGTACTTTTTATTTTTGTCATCGAAATTTATTATTACTACCTAATAATTTTTGAGTATTTTTATTAAGGGGGGCTAAGGTTCTAATTTCAACTCAAGTTTTCAAAGTCGGTGCCCCTGATAACTCCAAAACTACTGCACCGATCCTTTTGAAATTTTAAACACTATTTCTGTACATCATTTACGAGGTAACGCTGTCGAGTTTTTTTTTAAGCGCATTGGTTTAAGGGGGAAAGGTATTCAATTCACAACTCACGTTTTCAAAGTCGGTGCCTCTGATAACTCCAAAACTACTGCACCGATCATTTTGAAATTTTAAACACTATTTCTGTACATCATTTACGAGGTAACGCTGTCGAGTTTTTTTTTTTTTCATAATTTTGATTTTGCAATAACAAATTAGCCGATTTTTTTCCCACAAAATTGTGTTTTTCACTTCAAAGTGTTCTAAAAAGTGAAAAAATTTGGAAACAAAAAAACTCGACAGCGTTACCTGGGGAAAACTATTATCTAACGAATGAACTTTGATTTTTTGATTTCGGATGATCCAGCACCAAGTTATGAGGGGCACCGCAATTCAACTTTTTTCGAGACACGTCCGAACAATTGCTGCCATTGCCGTATTTTTTAATATTTTTTGTAAAAATTTGATGAAACATTCTTCGAATGTCATACTTTAATGTACCATTGGTTGAGTAAATAAATTTTAACTGTGTCGTCAGAAAAAAATCACGAAAACATGGCTTTTTTGTACGATTTGACCTAAGCCCCCTTAAAGTTAACTACCTAGTAAGTAACTGTGGATAAAAACTCCTTAAACCAGTAAAATACATTTTTTTATATGGTAACTAAATTTGTGGATAAAGACTCCTTAAACTAATAAATTACATTTTTTAATTTGGTAACTAAAGTTACTGACTTTTAAATTAATAAATAGGTATTTCCTAACAAGTGCGTAAAGTGATACTTTTCCGCACGCGACTGTCGTTGCCCGAACGACGCGAAGCAGTAAATTTTTTCCCACGAGATAATACCAATATTAAAGCAATAATTATTTTCTAAATTATGTTTAATCTGAAAGAACTACTACAACATATTTATAAATAGAAATTATTTGTTGATAACATTTACAACAAAAGAACAGTTATTAGAATATTGTAAATTAATTGCAGAACCTGTAATTTCATTTTGCGGGTGGCTTATGGAAACGCCTATTGTACGGCTTGATGAAAGACTTAGCTCAGGAGGGAAGTTGTTCATGGTCATATTTATTCGACATATCCTTTTTCTGATTTGTGGATTCATCAATGTAGCTCTCAGCTACAGCCGTTGATTTAGAGCCCTCAAGTCGCTTGACATTGGTAATTCCTTCTCCAGAATCCGCTTACCTAGTCGCAGAGGATAAGTGGACTTCGTAGGAAATACATTTTTTTGTCTAAATGTTTTTCTTAATTAGTACCCAAAGTTAAAAAAAATGACGAAATCAAAGGTAGCTTGACCTTCAGTGCATTTTTTTGATGGTTGTGGGAAAAAAATGATATTTTTTTACTAATACAATATACAGGGTAGCTCATAAAAAAAAATATTTTTTCGTATCTTGTATACCTTCCATACCTATTAAAAATGTGTATCTCATATGTAACAAATGTAATACCAGGCAATGCACTACTCTTTAGTGCCTATTTTACTAATTAGGACATACCCCTTGCATTTAATTGTCAGGATAAGAGAAGTTACCTTTCTTTTACTTTAAGGAGTTTAAAGGAATTATTATTAAAGATCTTCGAGGTAATTTTGCTCATTACCTAATTAGTAAAACCGTTTTTAGATCAAATTCTAAAGGTGTAGTAAAATTATTATAAGTATAAATTTTATTTTATTAACTATTAACAAGTGTTTATATAAGAATTACTTAAAATATGTATTTTATAAACAAAAGTAAGTTTATATTTTTATATTTATTACAATAATTACTAAAGTTCATTAGTATTATTATTAATAATAACTCCCCTTTTAATATTAGCTAAATTTTAAATCATTATTTATTTCTAAATGAGAGGAATCATGCATTATCATACAATTATATTAAATACTCGTGAATAATATAATTAATGTCCTTTTATTCCACAGATTACACATTTTACTAATAAGGTTATATTGCATTGCTGCAATAACGATAGCAAATAAAACATATTAGAGACATTTTGCACCTCTTATTTTGCAATTCCGTTGTGGTTAACGTTATTCTGATTCTGCGCAAACATGATCCGTTATCGTTATTAACCATACCGGACTCCTTTAATCACGGATGAATACCGAAGAGCTTATGGTTATCGTTATCGTTAAACTGCGTGGTTGTCGGATTGTAGAATTTTTATTATCTTATTTTATTTAAGAAGGTTGACATTTTATTGCCGTATTAATTAAAATATCATTGATACATAGGCTCTAATTAGGGAAAAATCCATAGCAGTAAGAAAAATAAAATAGTTTTCTAGAAATTAAAACAGACTTGCATTTTTAAGGATGTTTTAAATCAGTAATCTATTTACATGTTACAATCTGGCACACTTGCTTTTTATTCTACTACCAAATGTAACCTTACTTTTTGTGTTTTGCTTATACTGTATTGTTACATCTACTTTGAAAAACAAAATCAAGAGAATTATTTAAATATCAATATATAACTTATGGAGAATAAAAGTAAATACTGAATTTTCGTAAACTTTAAAATCGGTGAACCACAGGTAAAAATAAGGTTATATGTCGAAAGCGCAGACGCAAGATAAATTTATTCGAAGAGGCTGCAAAATCTCTGTCTAAAACTGCTGCTGTAATCGTTATGTTTAATAACGATAACCATAAGGAGGCCAAAAAACGTCTGTTTTTTTAAGAGGTGCAAAATGTCTCTATTAATAAATGTATCGTATCTTAGTATTCGACTTTCTAAGTATTAAAAATATCGATATTTTTGGTAACATAAACTACTGCTTAATTCAAGTGCAACTGGCAATTCTTTTGGTAAATTTCAAATAGTTATAATAATTCTTAAATAAAATATAATAACAAAATGCGGTTTTTACTGTTTGTAGGTTGTAGGAAAACTTAAAAAAATGCTATTTCAATTTAAGTTAAGTTTTTCTTGTTTTTATTATACGTATGTAGAAGAACATGTATGTAGAAGAACATTCTACAAAAAAATATATACATATTTTTAATTACATGGCGTTATTCAGTAGACCATTTCAAAAAAACAAGTTTTCCAGATTTTTCATATCTGCTTCTTTTTTTAAGAATATTTCAAAAAGTGTTAACGTGTGTTCTAGGTTAATCAATAAAAACCCCAAAATAATCTGAATTACAAATTATTACGGCGATGCGATAATCCACTGGTAAGTAAAAAGGGCATAAGCAAGAAATATATTATATGTATGCCACTAATGACTTTTTTTTAAAAATTAAAACACCGTCCCGAGATAAATGTCCATATTTCATAAAAAATTGTAAAAAACAATTAAACTCTTAAATAGAAAATCTGTGGTGCTTACGGAAACTTTAACAACTTATTAATTAGAAAAATTAAATTTTATTACTTTTACGACGCTACTTTTTTTAATAAATTTCTAACACAGTTTTAAAAGGGTAATTATAAACTTTTAAAATTATCTAAAAAAACTGAATGATTAAACTGTTAAATACAGGAAGAACAATATAAAAAAAAAAAAAAAACATTTTTGAGAACATTCTTATATCTTAAAAAATTAAGCAGATATCAAAAACCTGAGAAACTTGTTTTTTTGGAATGGTCAAGTGAATAACACCATAAAATTAAAAAACAAACCGATTTTTTTAGAGATAGTTTTTGAAAAAATAGGAGATAAAACAACAACTTTTCATTTGTCAATTAATACTTTCCGTTTACCGTTTACCTGCGATTGGAAACGAAAACGACAATCTATAAATTCATTCTATTGATTGTTTTTGTTTTCTTGTTGCATTCAATAAATTTATTACAAAAATCCCTCTTCAGAAAATGTCATGTTTTCGTTCCTGATTTGAAACTATGAGTGTGTCCTAGACTCAAACATTGTTTTAAGCCTTAAGCCACGTACAGACTTGGATACAATCGGCGAAAACATTTGTTAGCCGACTGTATCTTGAATGTTGCACATCGGTCGGCCGACTTATTGCAAACGCCATGGCAACATCGGTGGGCGTTTTCATCCAAGGAATCGGCAAGTCGCCTGTTTTCTATTTATTATGAAAAACTTCAGCAGGTTTGTACGAGCTTTAAAACTAGTGTGGACGCGAAACATTTGTATCTGCAAATGTTGGCCAACTTTGTTACTGAAAAATGTTTTGAACAAGGTACAATCGGCTGAGAATGTTGTTCCGATTGTATCAAAGTCTGTACATGGCTTTAGTCGTAATAGTAAAGCCAAGACTCGTCACCAATGTTATACAGCGTGTCCGCCTAAGTTCTCTACATTCTGCATAAGGGACACTTTTTTATTATTAATTTATAAAAAAGTTATTCTTTATAAAAAGTTCTGCAAGGTCTAAAACCTAAAATGCAATCATTAGATATTAATTTTGTTCAGCAGTATATGAAGTATTTCAAAAAATGTAAATTTTAACTCTTAAATATGCAAACTCATTTATTTGCAAGAAAAACATTTTTTTTTATTTTGTATTATTAAAGGAGGAAAATTTAAATTTCTACATTTTTAAATACTTTTTTCTACATGTAATATCTAGAAAAAGCTTAAGAACTGTCAAAACAGTGAAACGTTACAGAAACGCTCGTTATCGCATAAAAAAATTTAAAACCTTTTTTTAATAAACGAGTTTGCATATTTAAAAGTTATTTTTATTTCTAAATATTTATTTTTTCTTTATAATAATTTTGGATATTTTCAAAAATGAGGGTACTTTCCTCTTGATCAAAATTCACATTTTTTAAGATATCTCGTTTACTACTGACAAAAATGAATATCTAATGATTTCTTTTAAGGTTTTAGACCAAGCAGAACATTTTATAATAAATAATTTTTTCGTAAAATTAATAATAAAAACGTTTTCTATATGTGGAGAACCTAGACGGACACACTGTATATGTTCAACTGTATTTTTTTAATGTACCTATGTTCACCGATGTCTCTGTCAAATCTGGACCTATGTTAAAAATTGTTTTTTTTTTCAAAAAATTGCATTTTATTGTTATGAAGATGATTAGAAAATAGTACTAAATTGTAATTTTTAGTGTATGTTCGTTAATTAAATAATTTTAGTTAATTAATAAACGAAAAAGGCTTAGTTAAAATCTACTAAAAAGCTTAAATTATCTAATAAATCAATAAACCTTTTAAAAAACTGTCGTCAGCCAATGTTAGTATGTGTAAATTGTGCATACTAAATAACAATAAGGCAATTAAAAAAGCTGTTTATAATTTAATAACATACATATGTTGTTAACCGACTTTATTTTTCTTTTAAACTTTTCTATATTTAATAGTTTAGGCTTTTTGATAAGTTTTAATTTTTTTAATCGAATTAATTTTCTTTTTATTGTCTATTAGCACCTTACGCCACCAAGTCACACTACGAGTCATCTGCTTTTATTCTTAGCGTCCTTTTAAATAAAATTGTCCCTGGAAATAATTCATGTGCTCACTTTATCTAAGGACTGATTATACTTAAGTTCAAAGAAGAGCATAAGCTCTGACCCAAGTACCAGAGCCCACTATTACTAGTGGCTCCTCTGAGGGAACGATCATGAAGACCAAAAATAACTACTTCCCTGCCCAAGCAGCAAGCTGACTTCTTACTGACCTCTCCTTTTAGTTATTTTTGGTCATATTTGGTCAGCAAAGACGTCATAAGATGACGACAAAATGACGTGAAAATGACCTTCCTAAGTCACAGACAAAAGTCCCGTTAATGACGTCATAATGACGTCTTTAAGATGACAAAAAATTGACGCATATACTTTTCTTTTCAAAAGCTAAAATGATACGATATTTTATTTGAAAATAGAAATGGGATAAACTCCTTACTGCTTGCAATTTCCATGCCCTGCAAGGTCGCATATCTCAAGCACTGTCCCACCTAGACATGCAGATTTTTACATTAGCTGAAGGTATTTCTTTCAAATTTAATTTAGGTCTCGAACTATTTTGGTCTCATCGGTACGGTGTAGGCGATAACAACAAGTTCCAAAAAATTTCTATAAGAAGCAGAGATGTTAAATAAACGTAGTAGGTAGTTTATCTTCCATTACGCCATCTATCGGTAGACTTTTTTCTATTTTAATTTCGTAAAATTCTTAAGTCTTATTTTTCTGTCATATGATATTTCGGTTGGATTTTGATACGAATCATATAATGTCACAAAATTTTTCCGGAGGGATTTCCTAAACATGATGTCATTAGATTTTTATGAACCAGTATCACGAAAAAATGACGTCGAAAAGACGTCGCTTTAACAACGTCAAAAACACGTAAGTAAAATGGCGTCATAATTTTTGTCTGATGATGTCTTATGACCAAAAATTAACGGTATAATGAAGTCAGCTTGCTGCTTAGGTGGCTATATGCCGCTACGGGTATTGAGGCCAACGTAGGCCTCACAAGATCTTCGTTTGTACCAGACAAGGCTACTTGGTTGATTAAAAAAGTGATCACTTTCAAGGGCAGAATAGTTCTTCATAATATAAAAAAATAAATTTTCTTAAAATGTTTATTAAAAATCTTTATTCTGGAGAAAACTATTATTATGTTTACGATATTTAATAAAGTAATACTCGATAACTCCCCATTTTACTATGCCATCATCAGTTTAATACAATAAAGGTGCAAAATAAAAGGACAATAGACCTCTAATGAACTGAAAGGGAAAGGGCATACTTGTTCCTATTATTTTAGGCATGGTGGTATGAATTTGCTTATTAAATTATGAGGAGAACGCCCAATTCTCGTATCTTATATAAAATGGAAACATGAAATTTGAGTCAGTATTACGGAATATATTTTAATGGTACTGGGTTTATAAAGAGGAAACAGCTTAAACCAAAAAACAAAATAGGAATCAAATTGTTTTACAGGGTGTTTTACAAGTTATCCGATAAGCTTTAAGGGTTAATTCTACAATACAAAAATTAGAAAAAACTTCATATAACCAAAACAATATCAAAAAAACTTTAACAAAATTCTGTAAAAGCCAGTCCTTGATATTATTATTAACACGACCCGCATGGTAAATTTTAATTTCCTATATTAAGGAAAGCTGTTTTTTTAGTTTAAAATTTTATAACTTTTTAATTGTTTATTAAAAAGGCTAGACCAAATCATTTTCTTGTATAAAATAAACGCTCTGCAAAACAGCTTTTATGAACCTCTTTTTTTAACCCAATCGTTTCGAAGGTGGACAACTTTAAAATATAATTTGTAATATTTCTTTTTTTTGCAAAACAATTAAGTTTGTCAAAACTTTATTGTTTTCTAATTTTATGTGGGTTCACAGATGCCATTTTAACTGTCAAATTTCCAACACTATCGAATCGATTATATTAATTAATTCAAATTATTTTTGCCGAAAGATATGAGAGATTTTGTACCGAAAGATGCTATGTTCATTTTCACAGCGTTTTTTAATAAATTGACTGTGGTTAATGATATTGAGGAGCGTGGGTTAGCGTTGATCAAACATTACAATAAGTCCTTTACAAAAAATGAAAAACAATTGCAACACTTATTACTTGTTATCAGCGAATATAATGAAAAATTTTAGAATTGTAATGAAACTACTCTAATGTCACAAAATTAAAAAAATAAATAAATAAGAATAATTTCTAGTTAAAAGAAAAATTATTTATAAATTTAGATACCATAGTATTTATTTGACAGTTTAATAAAAACATCTGTTAAAAAAATGGCATGATAAGAGTTTTTGAAAATAAAAGAATTTTTGCTATTTTTGTCTTAAGTAAGTATGAACTGTTTAGCAGTTGGAATTATAGTTTAAGTTGTGATAAAAAAAGTAGGTATTAAAAACCACAAATATTAGATAATTAAAAATGGCGCCAATTGTTGCCATTGTAAATTGGTAAATGTTTATTTTTTTATCTGGTTTAATGGAATGGTTTTGTTTCTATTTAAACGTTAATCAATGTTTTTAATATTTTTAAAAAACATTAATAATAATTTAATAATTATAATTAAATATAAAGCAAAAAATCTTTTAAACAGAATCTCTAAAACATCAAGACATATAGACTATAGCTACATAGTCTGGACCCTTTTATTGATAATAAATATCTAGTAAGTAAGTAACTCTGGATTTTGACTTTTTAAACCAATAAAACACTCATTTTACTTGTAAGTGTGAGTAAACAAATATTTTTTGTATTAATTAGCTGCTACTATCTGCAACTTTCTTTAAAATTTAATTTTTAGTTATGAAAGACCCCGAAAACACAAGAAAAATATAACAAAAATAACACTTTTGATTTACTGATATTTGTTGTTAATGTTATCACGTAATTGTAAATAAGTTATTTAAAAAAAAACTTTATTATGTTTATTGAGTGGTTTAGGAATATGGAATCAAACGGATTTTTTTTTCTTGAAAATTAAGCAAGATAGAAAGAGTATTAAGAGACAAAAATGTTGTATCCTTATTTGCCTACTATAAATAAAATACAGTTGTATTAAAGTAAGTGGAGTATATTTATTTGTCAGAAATATTTGTTAAAGTGCCGCTCAAGAAGCCACTGGACTAGAATTTAGTAGTATATGAATACTCGGTATTCAGAATACATTGGGCTGGTATTCGAATACATCTGTGTGTTTGGTATTCGGTATTTGGCGGAATACTTTTGAGTCAGTATTTATGATTTTGTATTCAAAATACAGTTTTTGACTAATTGTATTTGAGTACCGAAATGTGAATAGCAGTACTAGAATACCAAAATGGTGAATATTAATATTCTGTGACCCAAAATCGTAAAAATATTATATAAAATAAAATATTATATTAAACTACCCATTACTCTTTAAAATTATTGGGACCGAGAACAAGGGAATGGTATTGCTTGTTATTATTATTTTTTTTTAAAGAAAGGAATTTTTTGCTCTTCTTTTTACTTTTTTAAATATTTGTATTCGTATTTGAATATCGATTTTCAGTATTTGACCCAACCCTGCACTGGACTTAAAATTTTTTATAAAGTCAGAGCTAAATTAGTCACTTAATGCTACAAATAACATTACCAAATTGTATTAAAATTGGATGAGGGATATTTATTTTAATATGTTTTTAAACCGATTTTTAAAAAAGTTTAACACTTGAAAACTAGGCAATTTCGGACCTATGTTTATACAGACTGTCCACGGATGGAGTTTACAAGAGGACAAATGGACCAAAAATTTATTTTTTCGAAAAAAGTCATTTTTATAAAAATATTTGCATGTAAAAAATAGGATTCAGGAAGAGAAAATGTGGATTTTATATACAGGGTTCGCAAAAACTTAAAAACATGATTTTTTTCCCAGAGAACATTACCTGTATTCTTCATTTTTTAGAAAAATGTAATTAAATTTTTTATTTAGAATCATGTTTGTAATCAATCGATAAAAACAATAATCCAAAGTTTTATTAAAATCCATGATTGGACGAAAACTGGCGTTTAGAGTTAAAAAATTGTATTTTGTAGGAATTTGGAGAAAATAGGTATTTGAAAAGCAAATTATAAAAAATTTTTAGGTCATTTTATTATAAAAATTTAAAATATTTAATTTTTGATAACTTTAAAATCATTATTTTTTATTCATATCTTATAATTCTTTTTTCTACCCCTGTAACTCTAATAAAATAATTCAAAATGCTATTTTAATTAAAGTTTTGCCTAAATATAAAATATAAAGGTAGTTTACTCTTGTAGAAAAATCATGGTCTTTAAGTTTTTGCAAACCCTGTATACAAAATCAACATTTTTCTCTTCGTGAATCCCATTTTATTTACAAGCAAAAATTTTTATGAAGAATTACTTTTTTCGTAAAATGAAATTTTTGGTCCCTTTGTCCATTTGTTAACTTAATTCGGGTATAGTCTGTACATATAAACTTTTTTTTAATAAAATTAGCTCATAATAAATAACTTCTAAATTTTTACCGCAACCCTTTATATTTTTGAAAATTAACTTATTTTTTTAATTACCCTGTATAATAATATTACAGTATTGCTTCTTGCATATGCAGAGCATGTTATCCCACTCAATTACACGGCCGGGCCGCCGAGAGCCGTGGCGGGCCCTAATACAGATCAAAATTTCGGTCCCCCTTAATGGTGAAAAAAGTAGGAAGTTGCGCCGCAAGGAAAAATGTATTTACCCTAAAATATTTGATTTAAGCATAGTCTTTAATGTACAATGTGTTATAGAACGTTGTGAACAAAAATTAAGGGCAAATTCTACAAAAAAATTATGAAGGAAATTTTAGGAAACCAGTGGCGGCCAGTGATGGCCAATTTGATGGGCACACCCGCACCATAGGTAAAAACCAATGTTTAAAATTTTATATAGGCCTCTTATTATAAGTAATTAATTTATTTTAGATGAAAATTTGGTAAAAAAGTATTAGTATATTTTACAATAGTGCGTGTGTGCCCATAAAATTGGCCCATCAGCCGCCACTGATGCAAACATGGGTCAGTTGTTCTTTTTTTTCTTAAACTAAACAAGATACGAAATAAAAAATAGAAAATGCAAAAGCTGTATTTGTATTTGCTTAATCTAAAAAAGGCCCGAAAATTTTACACAAATTTACACAGACAGTGGCGTATGTTCTTTTATTAGAAATATTCCTTCAGTTGCCGCTCGAGACGCTACTGGACTTTATTAAATGTAATTAAGTTAACGATAAATCACCCCCTTAACGTTATAAATAACATTGCCAAATTAAAACAAAATTTGGTAAAGATAACCCAGCAAACACTATTTGCCGGCAATGTACATTTTTCATATTGGCATTGATGGTAAAGCATTGGCAATTGGTGGCAATATTATGCCAACATCTTATACGCACTAAAAAGTCAACCCTAAATAAACACTTAATTGCCAATAAATTTTACATGCAGGCGAATTGCCGGCACGCATACAAAAATGGCGGCATACCAATCCTGATTAAATAAAGCACGCGTTTTTGTTGCAGGCAAATAAATATTGGATTTTTGAAGGCAAACCTTTAACGCATATTTATACTTTTTAAACCATATTATTAACATTGGTATTTAACTAACATTAAAGCAATTTTTTTGATCTGTTTTATTTATAAGGGCAGCTAAACAACATTATTTTATGTTTTTTTACATAATTTAAAGGAAATGGCCTTTTCATAACATTTTATTGTTAAAAATCATGCAAATAAAAATTAGGTCAAACAAAATGTTTATTATGTATTTTGGAGCGAATAAAAATAAAATGATGGTAAAATTAGCTATGTTAATTTCGACCGAAGGTGACCGCTTTGTGCATTTATTTTCTACGTGGTTTTCTAGCTTTTTAGTTTCATTTTTAAAGAAAAGAGTTTTTAATAGACATAATTAAATGTATTCATTACCTAATAAGTGTGTGTTGTGTGATTAATTGGTGATGGCTAGTCGAGAAGGCAAGATATTCAAGTAGACTGTTAGGAGCTGTAAACATTTTGTTTAAAACTTTATTAAAAGTTTTAAAGACGTGTTAATAAAAAATATTATATATATTTAATAGTTTTTTGACATACCGATAGATGGCGTAATAGACAATAAACTACTACGTTTCTGCAATATCTTCGCTTTTTATCGTCTAAACCGTACCCATTAGACAAAAATAATTCGAGAGCGGTTTGCGGTAGGTAATCTCACTTAGCTTTGAAAGAAATATCTTCGGCCAGTGTAAAAATCTGCATCTCCAAGTTGGGCAGTGTTCCGAGAGATGGTACTTTGTATTGCAAGGAAATTGCATGCAGTAAGGACTTTTTTCCTATTTTAATTTTCAATTAAAATATCGCATCATTTTAGCTTTTAAAAAAGTATATGCGACAATTTTCGTCAATAAGACGTCAGCTTGCTGCTTGGGAGTATCTGCATTTGCCCACTTTCGTGTCTTTTTGTTTTCTTTTTGCCAATAACTTATTAATGATGGATGCCATCATCTTAAACGCATTTTTTGCCAATAACTTATTAATGACGGATGCCATCACTTTATCCGCAACACGTGGCCTAATAACGGCCAATTGCCCACTTTCGCGTCTTTTTGATACCTTTTTGCCAATGCCTTGCCATTAAAGAGTGTTGGCAATGCCAGTAAATTAAATGTACAACGCCGGCAAAAATGTTATATGGGAATAAATAAAAATACACTTTTTGTTACAAGTCACCCTGTTTCCAGAACTAACCAGAACGGGAAATTTGCGGACCATGTTTAAATCAAGGTTAGTTTATATTTATAAGGTTGCGCCATATCCTCAACTTTTGGGCGGTTCGAGGTCGGGGGCGCAAGGAAGGGCACTCCACGGAGAAAAGTTGGCAAGACTGGGTAAAATCAAAGCTGATGATCAATCCAGTGGCGTCTAGAATTTGCGCATTTCATTTTGCATTGTTTTGGAAGTGATATTTGTTGAAAGATGTAATTTAAAATGTTTTTTATTTATAGTAAAATAATTTACAAATTAATAATAATTAAAAACTGTTGTGTAAACGGTTGTTCTACTAATACAATAAACTGTATATCTCCGCCACTGAACAACATGGCCGAAAAAGGGATATGTGACGTCATAACACGTCAAAGTAATATGGCCGAATGTCGCGACCCTATATAGACCGACTTTGGTTTAAATGAAATTTTTGATACTATTATTAGTAGAATCTACTTGCCCTTAAGTTTTCTTCAACATTCTGTAACACCCAGTATGTTTTAAAACATTTTCAATGAATAATAAAAACTACGGGTATCTTCATACTACTTGTGTTAGTCTCGGGGACCCTAAGGAATCCCGGAGAAATCCACGATTTTGACAGATTCTGCAATTTACAAGACTGGTGGGTGTAGCGCAAAACAAACACGGATTCGTGTTCCATGTGAAAATTACAACAGAAAAACATATATCGCATATCTGGGTCAGTACTTTAGCTCATAAGAAAATATTGCTTAAAAATATTCGTAAATAGAAAGAGAAAATATGGTGGACAAAACTAACCCAAAAATTTAAAGTTATTAATATAAAAAGAATAAAAAACAAAGGAAAGATTATCAAAACAACCCAAGTTTATAAGAATCCAACCTAGAGATGTGATATAAGGGTTTTGTTGTATTTTTGCCTTCTGAACACGAATCCGTGGTTAGTTTAGCTCCATTTTGCTTTAATCTTTAAAAAATTGCTAAGTAACCGTAAATATTGCAGTTTTTTGGGTTTCTTAAGGCTAGAAAAATTGTAGCCTTATAGCTCACTTTTCTCTAAAATATAATATCCGTAAAAAATAATACGTAGACTGGCTTGCGGGCCCCCTTTAAGCCCGGGCCCCGGTAATTTGTACCACCTTCAAAGCCTTCTTCGGGCTTGCTCAATTATAAATAGGGTTTGTTCCAGCAGAATGTTGGAAACATGTTAGCAACAATCGTAAAACGCAAATATTGTTACAAACATTAGTCAGAAATGTTAGCAACAGTGTTCTGCTGGAACGAAAAATAAACAAGGTGTGCATACTGCTTATACGTCAATAAAAGAAAGGTTATGGTAAAAATTGTCAGTAATGTTTAAAGAAAGTTTGCAAACTTTTCAAACAGTTTTCAACATGTTTCCGACATCTTAAAACTACGGCTGGAACAACAAACAATTGTATAATGTTAGAAACATGACACTGCTGGAACGACAAATTTGACGTGCGCAGAATCCGACCGGTTGCTGGAACAAACCTGTAATAACAAAACTATTTTTTCCTACGACCACTTGTGAAAATAACAAATAGCACACTGATTTCATGCTCTAAAATGCGTTATATCACACTAGTGTTGCAAAGTACTTTACAGCACTAGTGTTGCAAAGTACTTTACAACACTGGTGTGATACATATTATGATGTCAATCTAAAAACTGCTATTGGTTTTGCAAGTGACATATTTATTGTAGTGACAGTAAAAAAAACTTTTTATTTACCTTAAACGGTAGAACCCAAATTAGCGAAAATCATCTTATTTTATATTTATTAAAATTTACGAAAAAATTAAAACATAAACAAAAATAGACATAACCACAAAAAACAACTTTCACTGACTGGCACAGTGTTGTCAGGTAAGTAGATCAAATTTAAAATCTCCCTTCTACCTTTGAGCACTTACTTTATAGAGGCAGCCTTGCCGCTTGACCGTTTGACCTAAAGCGCCAGAGAAAAAAGCCTATAGATCAAATTCCTTCCTCTCTTTCTTCGTATACTCAAACAACTAGTTAAATCTTTTTTAATCCCTAATTAAACCTAAGGCTAATACACACTTTATGAATCCACTTTCTTTTATCCATTCATAAATAGAATCAGACCCTTCCGACGTTGCCAAATGCTTTCCATATTTTGCATGGTAACTGACGTTTGGTAGTCGTTTTTCCTTACTTTAAGGACTTTAGGTTATGCGTTTACAATTTTCATATTTTTTATATTTTTTCTTAAAAATATGAGGAAAAACTGTTATTTTTACTTAATTTTACATGTGATGTTCAGTTTCATTAACTCGTTTTACCAATTTTACCCCACCCAGCACCCCTTTTCACTCCCCGGTCCCGTAAGTTTATTTACTGATATTTTTAAAAAAACGGAATATTTTGGATATGCACCAGTTACGTTTTATTTAGAAAAGTGTCTAAAATATGTAAGAATCGATAATTTTTAAAAACCCTTATAATAGCAGAAAACCGTATTAAACTATTAGCGTTATTACCTAACAAAACCATACAATTTTTATTAAGTGAGGGCCTTTTTAAATTCCAAAATGATAAAACTTATATAATGCTTCTAGGTAGGTGATTTTCGATGTAAAAATATTGTCAAAACAGTATAATATAGCAGTGAGGAAAAGTATATATCACACTAGTGTTGCAAAGTAAATATCACCCTAGTGTTGCAAAGTTCTCAATTGTTTTTTATTTTTTCTGAACAGACAAACTTTAATTTATTTTTTTTTTGGTGAATAATTTGTGGTGTGGAAAAATAGTGTACAGTACTCGTGTGAAAATGACTTTCTTACACTCGTGGGTTTGTCGCACTCGGCTAACGCCTCGTGCTACAATATTCCCACTCGTGTGAAATTAGTCATTTTCCACACTTGTAATGTAATATACTATAGCGCAATAACGCTGATGCAATTTTTGTCCCGAAATCCCTCTCTCAACGCACTGTGACACGTTTTAAACCGCAATGCAATAAAATAATTTTTTTGTTTAGGTGGTTTTCTCAATTATATTTGAAACTGAAACTAACGTCATTTAACTATATATAAATATAAGTGTTTTAAATTAGAGGTATACGTAAATTAAATTTAAAAAAGTTTGCCACAACTGCATCCCTGGTGGGGATCGAACCCACGACCTTTGGATTAGAAGTCCAACGCGCTATCCTCTGCGCTACAGGGACTGTGTGTTAAAATGTGTTTTGGTTTAATAACAGTTAGAGACACGATTTTTTTTATTTATTTATTTAATTTTTGAATATGTATCTTATCAACGCTTACAGTTTTTCTTAGTAGTTGCTGCCATGATAAAAAAGAAAATGTAAAAATGGAATAAAATAGTTGGCGACTTTAAAATGAAGCTTGTAAATTAATATAAAAGACATAAAATCAATAAAAAAACAAGTTTTTGATAGATTTTAAAAACTTCAAATAAAATATTTTGTGCTAATTTAGTGTTATATTAAAAATTTTGTGTAAAAAGAAGGCGGAATATAGTAAATAATACAGGGTGAGCCAAAGGAAACTTGCACAATTTTTAAGTAATAATAACTTTTACCTGTTGCGCCTATCTTTTTTATTTTTAAAGGGCTAATAGGTAGATATTTTGTTTTTCTAGGATAACCAATTTTGGTTAAATAGATTTAGACAGTACTAGACTTGCGGGACATTTTCGAAAATACTGTATTTAACCTCGTAGCAAAAGAAATCTGATTAAGCCACAATTAAGCTAATACGTTTTTTTGGATACAAACTATGGAAAATAATTGAGTAAAAGAAAATTCTCTTGATTTTAAAATATAACTTTTTTAAGTGTTCTTTAAAAATCAAAAATGTGATATTAGACGACCAAACTTACCAGTAAATTAATTAAAAATAAACGTATTAGCCTTATTGTAGATATTTTTTTTGCAACGAAGTTTAATGCATCATTTTGGAAAAAGTCCCGGAAGTCCAGTCCTGTTTAAATCTATTTAACCAAAATTGAAAAACCTAGAGAACACATATCTACCTATTAGCCCCTCAAAAATAAAAAAGATGGGCGCAACAGATAAAAAGTTATTATTAGGTAAAAAGTGTACAACTTTAATTTGGCCCACACGGTATAGGTTATTCTAATTTTTTACGTGATATTTCGAAAACGAATCGTTTTTTAAGATATTTACTCACACACACATTTTTCAGATTTATGATCAGCGCCCCAAAAATCCCCGTATACCAAAATTTGTCAAAATCGGAGTTTTCGCAACTTTCTACAGAATTACCTTTATTTTAAAACCAAATGAGTTAGGTTTTATATATCCCCGGGTGACCCACCATATTCGACACCGTCTGTAGCTGGACAACCATGGGGGTTTTAAAAAAGTGAATATTGAAACATATACAGGTCGAATAACGCCACAGTATAAAATTATTTTACTCTATACAGGATGTCTCAAAAAAGTGTGACGTATCAAAGTTATATTTTTTAAAATGGAACACCCTATATTTTATGACGGTTTTAGATTATACATAAAAAAATAATTTAAGTTAGTTAATAGTACCAATTGTATTCGTTTTTGTGATATTTGATTTTTTTCAAAATTCAGAGGTGTAATTAAATTAATGTTATTTTAACACTGTAAACTTCTTAAACTTTAAAATTTGTTACAAGATTAGGATAAGACTGCCTTGTCACACGTAGGTCATATTAAGATCATAGATTATACAG
The DNA here is from genome assembly GCA_014170235.1 of Listronotus bonariensis. Lineage (NCBI taxonomy): Eukaryota > Metazoa > Arthropoda > Insecta > Coleoptera > Curculionidae > Listronotus > Listronotus bonariensis. The sequence continues at coordinate 42,675 of JACEGR010005792.1, forward strand.
GGTGATCAAAAAATAATTTTAAGTTTTTAGAAAATCAAATAGCAATATCTCTCTTATTTTAAATGGAACACCTTGTATTTTTTGCACCACATGATGACAAACCAAATTCTCTTTCAAATGGTGTATAAGTTGCCTATACCTATCTTTTATACTTTTTAAGTAAATTCCGTTTTAACACATTTTTAATCCAAATGTCTATTTAAATGTAAGTAGGCTGGGATATAGCAATGCGTATTTACTAAGCCGCTATTGCACAATGTAAATTTGTCTGAAAAAAGCACTAAATTAAAAGATTTTGTATTATCTGCCACTATTTTTAAAATTCACAGAAAAAAAAATTAGTTGCTTATAATGCTACTTCCAATAAAACTTATTTCAGCTGAATGTGGTAATGATAAAACTTGTGTGTTTGAACAATCCTACTAACGCCTCTGGTCAGTTATGAGGACATTCTGTGACTCATAACTCGATTCTTCCATTATCCATAATCACTGTGTCAAATTGATGGTTTCTCCTGGAATATTTTGCAGGATTAACTATTGACTAAAGTAAACCATTTTTTCACATCCTACCATTATTATATCATCTTGTTGTTGTAGAAGAAAGGTTTTTATTTAAAATCATTGAATTTTTTTAAACTGACTAAAACACTAGTAATCGATAAATGGTCGTTGTTCTTTCCTTAAGAAAAATATTAATGGCTGCTATGTCACAGCCAACTTTAATTTAAATAAACATTTGGACTAAAAATTTGTAAAAACAGATTTTACTAAAAAGCACAAAAGACAGGTATAGGCAACCTATAACCCTTTGAAGGAGTATTTTTTTGTCATCGTGTGACGTAAAAAAATACAGGGTGTTCCATTTAAAATAAGAGAAATATTGCTATTTGATTTTCTGAAAAATTGTCATTATTTTGTGATCACCCTGTATAATCTATGATCTCGATATGACCTACGTATGATATGGCAGACCTTTTTAATCTTGTTACATATTTTAAAGTTTTGAAGTGTTAAAATAAAATTAATTTAATTGCACTCCTGAATTTTGAAAAAAAATCAAATATTACAAAAATAAATAAAATTAAACACTTGGTACCATAAACAACCTTAAGTTATTTTTTTTGTGGAATCTTAAACCTTCATCAAATATAGGGTGTTCCATTTAAAAATATATAACTTTGATACATCACACTTTTTTAAGACACTCTGTATAGACCAAAACTATTTTATACTGTGGACTTATCCGACCTGTATATATTATCCAGCTACAGACCGTGTAGAATAAGGTGAGCCACCTTGTATATCTATATATATATATATATATATATATATATATATATATATATATATATATATATATATATATATATATATATATATATATATATATATATATATATTTGCAAGAAATGCAAACGCAAGTTTTACGACCAATTCTTTTATTTTTATATGCTGTCAACTTTTTACAAACGCCTCGCGCCTCCCCTATAAATAAAAAACCAGAAGCTCTTGCCTACCTATTTTTTAAATTTATGTCTCGTTTTATTTTATTGCCTCAGTATGTTTCTGAAAGGACATTATACAAACAAACAAGAAAACGAACCATTTTTATACACACTTGTTTTAAGGGCTTTACCGTGAGCAGTAAAGGGTATATTTATATTTTCAAGTTTATAGCTGGCGCTCAAATGGCGCTCACTTTATGACACTTTAAACAAATATTAGATGCGGCAAACAAAGAGCTCCTTTTTGAAATTATTTAGATCATAATATTTTTATTGGTAAACACATTACGAAAAGGGCCGAATTTTACATACTTATATGACAATAAAATATGATATTTATAAAAAACCAACCCATCCATAAAACATTTTAAAAACACTGTATAATATTACGCATATGTAAGTTTGACGAAAATGTTTTATAAACGTTTAAGAAAAATAGTCCCTGGGCCAGAAATGAAATATACTTCATAATAATAACACTTTTAAAATATTTTTAGGGAGGTTCCTTTACAAGTCTACCAAGAATATTCATACCGCCATGTATGGCGGCGCGTTAACCCAGCTTGTCAATGTCAAATGTCACACATGTTGGACTGGAAAAACGCGTCACTTTTTTGTCGAACAAGTTTACCGCAATGTTTTACATACAATTTTTAAACATTGTGCCAAAAATCGTGTGTTACAGTCACGAAACCATAAGTTTTGGGTATCGGATTGGGCGGGTTTCGTAATTGTAAACCTTACGATTTTCGGCACAATGTTAAAATATTGCATGTAAATGATTGTTGTAAAAACTTGTCCAATGACGCGTTTGCCCAGTCCGACACTTGAAACAGTTGACATTGACAAACTTGGGTTTACGCACCGCTTCCATATATGGCGGTATAAATATTTTTGGTAGACGTAAGGGCTTATTTATATCTTCCAGCAAAGTCCGCCGCGCGCCGGTGCCATATACCCGTGCTTTTACACATAAGGTCCTGTCGACCAGAATCAATTTACTAAGTATTTGGCAGTGGAAAAGAATTATCCACACTAGTGCTCTTAACACACTCACTCTAAATCACCGGCAAATCATTCACCAAGTCCTTGAAACGACGTGAATTCCATCTATTTATGTCCACGTCCGTGCTATGTCGCGGGGTGTCCGGCGTGGAGCGGCGCGGCGATTTGTTTTAAGTCTGGACGCGGCTTAAAGTAACAAACCTTTTTATTTTTATTCTTTTATAAGATGGGTATTCGACCAACCCGAGAAATGCTTTTTATTTATTTACGTAAAAACCGTACATCAAACTAAATGGGAATTTTAAATAGTATATTATTAACCTAGGGACGAAATTGTCCTTTTTAATCCTGCAGCTAAAGGTTTGTACCCCGACCGTAACGAGGGCTACAATTTGCCAAGGGACTAAAAGACACTTTAGTCACGAGGTTAATATACTATTTATGCAGTGGCGCCTTTACCAAAAGGCTGAGTAGGCTGAAGCCTATGGCGGCATTTTTAGGGGGGCGGCAGATTATGTCTTATAAATAATTTTTTGTTGGATTTCGAATTTAAGGAAAAAAAGAAGAAAGGGGCGGCGAAAATAAAATAGCCTACGGGCGGCAAACAAGTAAGTGCGCCTCTGTATTTATGCACTTTAAACTAAAAAGAAAAAAATATCTAGCCCAAAAGGAAAGATTTTTTTCTACACTTTAAAATTTTTCTAATAGTACTACTATAAGTAGGTACACTATATTGATTGTTTTTATTTACAAAACTACAAAATTTACTGATAGGAAACTGTGGCAGGTGGCGCTGATTATGGGAGTTGCCGGAGCATGTCTAGGAAAGGAGCTCTGCCAGTTAGACTGCAGCGATGTCTTGGACCATGGAAGCTTTTTTCTTATAAATCTACGTGACACAAAATCAGAAAAGGATCGCTCGTTTGTAATAAAAGCTTCTAGTAACTCTTCGAATGTAATGGTGAGAAAATATATTCGTCTAAGGCCATTTACACAGCATACAAGATTTTTTGTGTCCTACAAAAAGGGAAATGCTTGACTGCCTATAGATATATACCATATATACCATACCGCAAACCTATATACTGGGCATTGTTTCCGCAGATCATCAGCTTCTTTACTTGCCCACTCGGGAACAACCATAGATGTGTTAAAAAGACATAGTGGCGGGAAAAGCAGTTCTGACGCTGAAGGTTATGTTGAAAATTTAGTGTATCAAAAGAAAAATTTTGCCTATCAAATTTTTATCAGCATCAAACATAGAAAGATCAATTTCAGAAAATGAGACGACAATGGCGAGTGCTACGTATGTGCAGAATACGTCTATAAGTAAAAATGTGACGTTCAACTGTCCACCCTTAGTTAACCTTGCAAACTGCACCGAAGTAAATATAAATGTAAATATAAATCATAATGAGAACTAGATTTCAGTAATACATGTGTTAATTCTTCTTTTTTGAAATACTATAAAAACAAGGTTTTAACCCAGAATTAATTGTTAAAATGTATTCAAATAGAAAACGGTTTATTTAGTGAACCGCACGTGAAATATTAAGCCGAATAAGGAAAAGCTCATTGCCAAAAATTGACATTCCAGTAGACATAAGTTTAGATAAAATGGCACATATATTATCGGAAAATATTACAAAAATTGCTTTAAAACCATTTGAAATAAATTTCTGGATATTTTTTAACTTCTAAGATAAAACACCATTGCTTAAAACAGTCTGTTTCACAACTTATCCGACAAAATTTAAGGGCTAATTCTACAATAAAAAATAAGAAAAAAAACGTCATATTAATATATGTTCTAAACATCTTTGATTTTGAACTACGGGGTGTTAAAAATTAAAGAATAGAAATAGCTTTTTCTATAATAACTTTTATACCAATCCAGATATTTTTTAAAAAATTTAGGGACGCCCTCTATGCACCGACAGACATTTTTGGCATAAAAGAAAAAAATTAACACTGTCATCCACGACAGGTTTAAGAAAAATACCTTTTATTTGAAAAATGGTACGCCATTGCATTTCTCTAAAATAAAAATATAATTTTTAAAATCCCGTTAGGTTTGGAACAAACTTGACCTCTTGGCTTTTATTTGATGTATGGTTTTCGCGTAAATTAATAAAAACCACTTTTCGGCATGATCATTTCGTATCGTCTTGAAAAAAAAGGAGAAGATTTTATGTTCGACACCTATGTTCATTTTTATGTATGTACACCGATTATGTTTATTTGTGAACCGATTTTCAAAATTGGGTTTTATTCGAAAAAGTGCACTTCCGTAGTGATCCCAAAAGAAAACGGTGTCAGCCCAACAGCAACCGGCTTATAAGCAACCAAATTTTTCAAACCCTCATTTTTCCACTTGGTGGGTCTAGAGAATATTATATTTAACTCGCACTGTTGCCAAAATGTAGGTGGGCTATTAGAGATATTTCTTAGTCTTAGAAAAGGGTACTAAGGGTAGGTCCTTAATTAAATCCAAAACGAATACACACATACATATATTGCAATACGTATATTTTTGTATTTTATATTTACGTAAATTTGTAGGCTTCCATATATGCAATAAACAAATAATATCTACAATCTATTTACTTTTTAAAATAAAAAAAAAACAACTGGATGGGGAGAGTTTATGAACAACTGGGCAACAATGCTTGTCCCCATTTCACTCTTATTTAAATCCATAGGTCGCTTATAGGTCAGTTTTATTGCTTTTTAATGATCGGTCGCAGATAAGCCTATTTCAAAGAAAACCAAGTCAGGATCGCGAAAGACAAAGGTACTAGACTGATTTTTAGGCAAAGCTGCCTCTAGTATAGATATGCCACCTATGCTGTATGTTTAAACAATCAAGGTAATGTCATGTAATGTCAAAATATTTTTATTTATTATGTCGATATCGTTGTCATTTAGCTAATGGTTCATATTTTTATTTTTATTTTATTTTTTGTAATTGCGTGTACTTTATTTTTGTGAGTCAGGTGTTTCCGTTTATACCCAACTTATACCAATTAGGGTGCTGTTTTGTGCAAAAAGTTTACATGAGAGAAGAAGGTGCTATTACTGTTTTTTTAGAGGATGGTTTGCAATTAAATGATAATAATGAAAAACCAAAAAAGTAGTATAAATATTTAAAAAAACAAACCCACCTTAAAAGGATAAATAAAATTTATCACTAACAATTTAAAAATAATGAATAAGAAAAATATAAAAATGAAGTCGGGGGTGATGGTCGACTTTAAGGACAGTACTTTTTTCAATTTTTTCTTTATTTGTCGCACTTACAATAATTTAACAATATTTTACAACAATTTACACTTATTAAAGTACGAATAATCACATTTAGGGCAGCCAATTTTTAAAAAACTCTTTTAAAACTGAAATATGCCGAAATTTTGTATGTTTCCGGTTATTCATTAGTAAAACGAGTTCGTACAGCTCATAAGCTGTTCACTTTTATGCCTATCTTCATGGTGTTTATATCTTTGCCATGTTGCCGTTATTACTTTAAGGAAAACGGCGTATCTATTTTCAACTTTACACAGCCGAGTTCTATATGGCGTTGATTTCTTCTAATACAATTGCAAAACGTTCAACTGAATTCCCACTTTTATATTCCCCCTTCTTTTTGTAGAATTGTGTGCAAAAAGAAGAAAGAATATAGTGAAATAAGGTTAGTTTTTGTTAGACGGTCATGCAAAACTGTCACATTTGGGTGGTCAGGTTACTTCTGCCTAGTTAAAAAAATGTTTTTCTTTAATTTGCTTTAAGGAACCTAAAATTCAGATAAATTTTAAGAATATTCTGCACAATCTGACAACGCCGTTAGTGTCTGTCATACAATGTCAAAGATATCAACGAGTTTCAATAATTAGACGCAACAAAAACGTTGATTTTAGCTGCTTTTAAAATGAAATAAATCTAAAAATATTGAATTTTCCGCAAGTTTTTTTGTTAAATTTACTACTTAAGGAGTGTACTTTTTAATGAAAAACGATTTTTTAAAAATTCAACCTTCCCTAAAGTTGACCAGTACCAAAGTCGAGTAATAACATAATAGTATTAAAGTATAAAACTCTTTTGTGTGTTTAGTTATTTACGTTTAGTAGTTTAGCGAAATGGTATTACTCGACTTCATTTTTCTATATTTTTTTATTCATTATTTTTAAATCTTGAGTCGGTTTAATTTTTTTCTTAATATTTATGTCATATATTCCTTATTTAGATAGAGATTTGATCATGCCAAAAATGGTTTTTACTTATTTACGCGAGCACCTTGCATCAAATAAAAAGACGTTTTGGCATAGGTTCAGTTACTGAACACCCTGTATATCCCAGAGTCCAGAGTGATGAACCCGTACTTTATAACTTATTTCAGCTTTATGATTTTAATACTAGAAAAACACGGTTTTAACCTAGAATTAATTGCTAAAGTGTATTCAGATAGAAAACGGTTTATTCAGTGAACCGCACGTGAAATATTGGGCTGTAATAAGGAAAAGCTCATCGCCGGATATCGCACAAGTTTAATATCAATAAATTCGCACTTATTCAGACTGGTCTGTGTAAATTTTCACTTGCTCGCCAAGTTGCCATTGTTTTAGCAACTGCAGTGCGAACAATCAGATTTCACGGGACATTTGGTACCGCAGTTTGTTATGAGCGTACAATATCCAAAGAATGACGTTTTCATTATAAAATCCTAATATACGTGTGCTCAAATGATGGGGCTACATGCCCCTGTCACATCAATAACTTTGGATTTATACGTACTTTGTACCTGTATAGATTTATAGAATTAATATATTAGCGCAAATAATGGAAATACCTAATATTAGTTAGCATCTCATTGTTTTGCAAGTATTCCAACAACCATTTAATCCATTGTATATAGCTGAAATGAGAAAGAAAAGATTTTGGCAGGTAATAAATAATGCCTCACATTAGGTCAGCTCAAACAATAAGTTTTAAACTCATTAGAAAATATCCAATTATAATATTTTGTGTAAATTTTACATAACAGGCAATACGACCCAAAAACTCATTTCAACAAACATTTTTTTCATTTTTTTTACATTACTAATACAAGTTGAAAATTGAAAAGAAACATTACTAACTCCAATACTTTGTATGGTTGATTGTCAAAAATATTGTATGTAACATATATTTTTGCTAAGTGTTTATTTAAATCCTTTATTTCAAATACAACATAAGTCAAAAGTATACAGTTTTGACTTGAAGAAAAAAATGTTTTATTTAAATTTTTATAAAAAAGTAAGCACATAAATGCAATGTGTGCATAAGAATCACTAAATGTAATTGAAATGCAATGTCTCCCGTGTCCGTAGCAAAGTTAACACTTTTTGATTTTTAACCAAGAAGACACGGGTTCAATTCCAGCCAGAAAAATATTTTTCCTTAAAAAAATGTAAAGGTGCTGTAAAATACAAAAACTGCATGTATTAGTGCGTACAATTAGACATCGTTGATGAAATAGGGAAGGGGATGAGCTAACCTTTCAATAACCTGACACACAAGTTTTATTTAAAAAAATTAAACGAAAAACAAACGCAACTGCCAAAAACTTTGTGGTTTGTAAAAGGAACAATTTAATTGTTAAGCAGGATAAAGCCTGCTTTTTTAGGACAATTTCCCTATTTATTCAAAACTTTGTGATACATGTACGTTGTACGTGTAAGAAACAAATTTTGGTTTAAATAATCTTTTCTTTCTTTCCAAGCAATGGCGTACCTGGAGGTATCAGATCCCAAGGCGGAAAGCAAAGTAACCTATCCTTAATTTTTGCAAGCAAAAAACATTTCTCAAAGTTCCCATCTCTAAAGGCCCCCTTACAACATAATATGGTATACTCTCATAAGGTTAAGGCACCCCTTTCCCTACTTGTAAAATTTACTTTACCAAGATTGGGGCCCCTCTTCTTGTATTTTTATACCCCAAAATCACAAAAAGCCTTTACAACAACGCTCTAAAACCCTCAATGTACGTTATTTTATAAGAGAACCCTATTTGGGGGCCCCCTAACTGGAAGCCCGGGGCCCCCTCCTCGGTACGCTAGTGTTTCCAAGTGTCTAAAATGTGTGTAGTAAAATTGTTATAGTACCTACCAGTAAATAAGAAAAAGTTTATTATGATAATATTTTACAAAACAAATGTTATAAAAGAAAATATGTATACCTTTAGGCCACATAACGCGTTTGTCTTTGATCAGCTAGTACGGTTCCATTCACCATTGTCGCAAGACTCGCCATTAATCTTGGCTGGATTTTCAGCGGGCACCCAACAGATACTTATCGCTCGAGAAACAAAAGAAACCAAATTGAATACGCGAAGCTTGTAATCGTGAGCCGCTTTTTCATTCCATCGAGTTCTTTTTTGTTTAAACTTTTGAATGGTATCGATTTTTTGCGCCTTTGTTCACGCGGGTGGTATGTTTGTGTGCAGTAACGTCTAAATTGCACAACAGAGCTTAGAAATTAAAGTGTAATACATTAGCTTTGTTTGGCAATGGGTAAAGTTTAGTGTAGTGTATTGTATTGTGGGACTAAAAAGTGAAAATAAGTAAAAATAGTTTTTATGCCAAACGCGTTTAACTGAGTTATGTCGCAACGGCCATGAAGAAAAATGTAAACTGGGTTTCTTTAAACACCAATCCAACTTTCTCAGGGGTGGCAGTTTTTAAACTAACCACTTCTAATTTCGATGTGGCTTTTCCACAGGGTGGTTCTATATTTTAGTATGATTTATTATTTAAAGTAGGAACTTTCTAAGCTAAATTTGTTACAGAAAAACTACTATTAAAACAATTAAATTTTATTTAAAACAAAAAATAAATTGATAAATAATGGTAAGTTTAACTAAATAAAGGCTTGAAAAACGAATAATCTTTAAGATCTTATTTCTAAATTACTTTACAGTTTATTGTCAGTAAATTTGTCCAGTCTGCACAGCACATTCACTTTAAATCACTATTACAATTATTGTACAGTATATCTGTTGAAAGTCTCAAGACATTTTTGGTCTGCAGTGTTATTTTATGTTGTAATGCTCGGGAACGGGTTAAAAACGAAAAGTTGAGAAAACCTTAGCGTTTTTACGGAATGTCTTTTCTAAGACAATTTGTACAATCAGTTTTCACAAAACAGTTGGGAATAGCAAAAAGAAACACTTTTTGATAAGTACTTAGTTAAAAGAGCCTTGACGTTCTTTTTGTAATAGTTGTCCTTTTGACAAGAAGTCTATTACGTAATCTTTGTAACCTTATGTTACTTGAGGGAGCCCCAATACACTTTTGGGGGTGAAAATTTAAGAGAAAACCTTACGTTCTTGTAAACTAACGTGAAAAAAGTAAGTTCTTGTTACATGAGTGAAATCTTAATTTACACTGAATTGTCAAAAGTAATTTGGGAGAGAGAAGTTAAAATAGAGGTGGGTCCAAATAAAAGGAAATGGTTAAACCAATAAAATACAGAAACAAATTAAACCAAATATGGCTTCCATAATTTAGAAATCCTATTGGTCAACTAAAAGAACCAATATCTAGGGTGAAATTATTAAAAGTTATTCTCGGAACTAGTCAAAACCCCGACAAAGCATGCCGATATCGCTGAGGCGCAAGCCGCCAAAAGCGCGGCCGCGTTTGTGATTAAGCGGAAATGCCCGGCGGAGATCTTCAAATGCTATTTTCTGATAGCGGTATTTCGCAGAAAGGAGACATGAACCGGTGTTAAATAAACAAAGAATTTAAAAATAGATTAATATTCTTAGAAGTCAGTAAAAAGATTATTTGATGTTTTTAAGGAAGTAAATTTGAATAATTTGGAACTTTGTAAGAAAATAGAGAGTTTTCGCAACAGGCCAAATATTTAAAAAGGCTTTTATGGTTTTTTTATAAAGAAATAAATTTAGTTTCTACATATTAGGGTTTTTTGTTTTCAATGCTTGTTTGTACGAGTGATCTAAAGACTTCTCCAACAAGAATTAGCGTTTTAATAAAATCTAACTTTACGACCTTGAAAACAGTTTACTTCAGTTAAAACCAGTTTTAACGAGGATTGAGTGCCAAACTCCTAGTCCTAAATTACACTGATAATGCCAAACGGTTTATTGATTGTTAAAGTTAAAACTAGTTTTAACTTTTTGTTATACCAAAGAAAACTATTATTGATTCAAGGTCTTTTTATTTAAGGTGGTGTCCCGTTAGATAATAAAAAAAAACAATTTTTTTTTTTGATTTTGAAATACCCATATCCTATGTTTTTTATAGAGAAAAATTTTAAAATCTTAAAATTGATAAAAAATAAACATAATGTTTCATTTAAAATCAAAAAGTTGCCATATATCCAAAAATCGGAGTTATTGTTTTTGTGTCAACGAAATGTCATAAGCAAATGCAAAGATATATTAAAATTTAAAAAAAAACTACTGATTTTTGCGACTGCATCTTTATAACTTTATTCGATCTAAATTTATCCGCGGTCAAAATGGATCAAAATATAGTCTATATGATAAGGCCATGACTTAATTAGTGGCAGTTTTTCATTTTTGCTTTTGTGTAATATTTTATCAATTTTAAGTTAAATAATATTCACACAACACGTTGTGGGGTAACTGACAATGACGAACCTGACATTTTTAAATATTTGGTCCTAGAAGAAAAATTAGAGGCTGTGTTATACAGCGTGTCTACTTAAGTTCGCACCATGTGGAAAACTTTTTTTAAATTTTACGAAAAAACGTTATTCTTTATATATAGTTCTGCATGGTCTAAAACCTTAAATGCAATCATTAGATATTAATTTTTTGCAGTGGTTTAAAAGGTATCTATGTGAAAAAATGTGAATGTTGCTCAAGAGTAAAGTACCTTGATTTTTCATAATATTGAAATTTTAAAAAAGGAAAAATGTTAGGGGTTAAAAATAGCTGTAAACATTTTTTCTGCAATAACCAGCGTTTTTATGAACTTTCACTGTTTTACCCGGCGGTGGTAAACGGGGCGTAAGGCCTTCACTAAAGTTTTATTGAACAGGTAAATGGGGCGCAGGGATCTTGGGGTCGATAAAATCGGGGCGCAAATGTTTTTTTTTAAAGTTAAGGTATCGGAATAAAATGTTGGTCTATTTTAAAAAATTTATTAATTACGAAACATTTATTGCTTTCTTTGGAAAATGTAAAATTTTTGTAGGCTATTAAATCTTTTCCACTCACACTTTCACTTATAGACTACAAGCCAGAGCAAATTTTCAGGGGGTGATTTTATACACAACGAATCACATGCGGTACATGCCACCCCCGAGGGGTAAAAATCCGATTTTGATTTGCGATTTCTGACCGCATGTACCACCCTTTTCTGACGGCATATATGAATTATACTTTTTAAAGGAAATGCAAAGGTAACTGAATCATTGCCGTCAAGTATTCGAATAAATGGGGAGGGGGGTAAATTTGCCGATTTCAAAAAAATTTCTGACTGTTGGTACCGCTATTTTTTGATGGCACAGAGTTTAAGAGCTTTCTTTTTCCATTGCCTCTTTAACGAGAATAGTGCCGTCATGTATAAAGTAATCGAAAAGTACTCCCTTTTTTCTAAACTTCAACTCACCTGTGCACTCACCTGTACCGCGGAAATTTGACGGCATAGTGCCTAAACTTTGTTTCTCGAACAGTACTTCAAGATCATATGTGATTCGTTGTGTATAAAATCACCTGAAAATTTGCTCTGGCTTGTAGTCTATTACTGATACCGACATTTTCTCACTATTAAAATCTTGAGCGGAAATCTTTTCGCACATCTATTCACTATTACAATGAGAACTGAACTGATTAAGTGGTATACAAATTATTAGTTTCAATTATAGGAATTCTTACCTACCCTGACCCACATCCCCTCTCGGGAAGGGCTGGCGCACCATTTACCTATGATATAAACGTAACCTTACAGGCGTGCAGGTAAAAGAGATATTTTCGCGCCCCGTTTACCTCCGTCCGTTTTACCAGTTCCTATGCTTCCTTTAAATATTACATTTCGTATGCACTATGGTATGCACTAATGTATAAAATAATTTTTTACCGTTAGCGCAAACACAAATTAAAGAAAAAGTTTTTTTTTTTTAATGAACGAATGAACGAAATGAATGATGAAAGTCAAGTTGTGAAAATTTTAAAAGCAATTATCAGAAAACCTTAGTTGGTCAATATTTATAGGTTAAAGTATATTAAGAGTGTACGTAAGAATTTAAAGAAAACCATTTGGATGATTTGTTTAAAAAGTAAAATATATATGTACAAATATCAAATAAATATAAGTTTCTTGTATTCATGTTTTTTTTTTTAATATTCAATTAATATAAAAATACCATTCTTTTTTAAGAATATTTTTCAGAAAATTCATACGTCAAATTAAAAAACATCTATTTTTTTATTAAAAAAAGGTAAAATGTGTGTTATTATCAGAAAATGAATTAATAATGTAAACATCAATACAAGCCAAGGATTGTTTCCACAAATAACTTTTTTAAAAGTAGCAATTAATGATAAATGAGATTTTTGCAGCACGCCTCAGTTTTTGCCAATAATAAAGTAAACCATACTCAAAATATAGTTTTAGATCCTTCACTTGCTTTACTTTTAAAGTCAAAAAGAAAAGTAGGGAAGTGTGGAATATAATGATCCCTTAAGTTTTGGCCATACCTGTAACACCATCCAAACACCAATACGTGGTAACGATCTCTCTCTGGCTATCTTTTAATAGGGACACTTTCAGAAGTTATTTTAGTTTAAAAAAATCGGCAGTAAGTTATTGTTTGTTTTTTTTTGTTATTAAAGTTTACTTTCATACTTTTGTGTTAAGCACACATAGCTATATATTATTATAAAATAATTTGGTTGTTTAGGGTTATGCTTAAAAAAATTATTAGTATTAAATAATTTCATGACCAATGGGGTAAAATGGTCCCCTCAAAAGAGGTAAAATAATACCACCTAAAAATAAAAGACTCAAGCGAAAAAGGGTAGATCCAATGCAGAAGCTTTTTGAAGTGGGCTCATAATCAGAGTAAGTAAAGAAGAAGTGACGTTTTTGTGGAACCTACGCTCTGACTTCTTTTTTATTGCCATTTAGGATTAAGGATGTTTTTTAATGTTTAAAAGTTTTATTGATTTATTTATTTTCGAGTAGTTTTTTAAAGGGATCATCTTACCCGCACCCGAGGGGTAAAATGATTATTTTGTGTTTTTTTCCATAGCTAATTTTATGAAAAAAAAAGGTTATTAAAATATAGTTTTATATTTTACATAAGGAAATAATTCATGTTGCCCATAACATAGACAGAATAAAAAGTACAATGACGGGTATTACAATTTTTTTTTTTTTGTTAGGGGATCATTTAACCCCACTTTTTCCTACCTATAAAAGATACTTTAAAAATAGATTATTTAAATACCTTTTTTATTCCATTTACCAGGCAAAATTCAATTAGTTAAACAAAAAGAAATAGGAGTCACTACATAACGGGGCACACACTCCAAAGTACGATTGAATGGAGGAGTAATGAATCTAAATAACCTAATTACCGTCTTAGATCCAAAATTCACTTATAGTCGAGTCATCTTTGCTTTTAATGAATAGGAGCGCTTGAATGGCTCCCTCTGAAAGAGGGTCGGGAGACATCATCTATCCACCTATCAAAAGCAGTTGGCTAGTTCTAATTTTACAAACTTATAAAGGGGTTTGAATTATTACCAAAAACTTTCCGCATAAAAGGAATTGCATTTTAAGAAAAGGCGAATTTAAATTCCCTTTAAAATTAAACAGTATTATTATTTTTTGCTAAAACTTCTTTGCTTTTTGAGTTTATAAACTGTTTTTTTAATGGCGATAATTAAAGCATTACTCCCAGAATTTATCAGGGGTTAAGTAAACAAATAAGTTGGTTAAAAATTATTTTAAAAACTTATGCCTCATCACAAGTTAACAAAAATTTTTAATTTTAATTTTTTTTTGCTAAGATCATGGCAAAAACTGGCTTAGCCATATTTAGATCAAGTACTTAAGGAGTTAATTTAAAAGAATATTTTAAAAATATTGTAGATTGCTAGTTGTTATTTATTAAATAATAACACTTTAAATAAACAGGGCCGTATTAACCCTATGAGGCGCCCTAGGCTACAAGTCCCGGAGCGCCTATTTTGCGTGACAACGTGACAAACAAATTTTGAAGAGCAAAAAAAGAAAGGTCCTTACCACCGTTGCGCCTGCCTATTTTCTTTTCTTTCATTTATTACAAAACACCTTATTCACAGACGAACTCCTCTGTCTAGCGCCTAATACTCCCCTGTCTGGCGCCTATTTTTTTCATGGCGCCCTAGGCTGTAGCCTAGTCAGCCTAATGGATAATACGGCACTGTAAATAAACATACTTACTTGAGAACGTAAATGTTTTGGAAATTATTTCATTGAAAAGTCATATTCCATAGTTAAGTAATTAGTAAATGATGCATTTCAAAAACTAAGTTGTTGGTGGCGGCTTCAAGACAAAATGTCGGATTATACCGACATTTTATAATAGTGAATTTTATTTTACAATATCTCTGTAAATAAACTCGGGAATGAGAGAAATTTCTTGAGTTTTTAAATCGGATTATTGCATAGTGTTAAAAAGCACAATTTTACGGTAATCAAACCAACCTTGTATCTTTTAACGTTTCCCAGATCCTAATAGTGCATCTCGAATTTGTATCACCCTATATAAGTATGCATACAATTTATAAAATACAGTGGGAACCTATGGGTTGGGACTAATTTATTTACAAATCTGTGATTTGTTTTAAAAAAAATGTTTCAATACGTAAATTTTTATTTCTGGCGGCGGTTTTTTTATGGTAAATTCATGTATAGCTACAGCGTCGCTATAGAATAACCGAAAACCGTAAAAGATCAAAATTGTCATAAAAAACGGTATACAGGATGTATCACGGTCGATGGTACCTTAGACGTTTACCGAAAATGAGACACTGGACTTTTTTGTAAATTTGGCAATATACAATAGCGAAAAAATTAAAGGTTACAAAAAAAAACCAAATTTAATTGTCGTTCTTCAAGTGGCTATATTTTGCTTAACAATTATGGTACTGAAATATTAAAAAAGGCATTTTTTATCTTAAAGTTGTTAGTTTTAAGATCCTACAGTGAAAAAATGTTCAAGTATCGTCCACCGCGCAATTCTAAGGAATACGAAAAGAATTTTTTTCTGAATTTTTATCGTTTTTTTTTGGTCTAAAAACTTGGATTTTTTTTTTCAACTTTACTAATATATGGATCGGTCAACTTGTTTATTTAGCTCTAATTTACGACCACTTCTCGCTGAGGTATTGAACTTTGAATAAAAAGGACCTTTTTGTCTTTAACCATCAATATCTCAGCAACCGCTGATGGCGCACAGAAATTTTAGGGAGGGTTTTAAAATCTCAAATAAACACTCTACAATAATCGGTTATAAATTTCGAATTTTTTTTTTATGTTAATTTTAAAAGTAAATAAAAAATGGGCTTTTGTGGTTTTTGGTATAATCAGGCGCTAAATTAAAAATATCGAGAAAACCAGTAATGTTTTAATTTAAACCATCAAGCCTATTTTTTTTTTTTTTTTTTTTTTTGTTTCATTCGATCGAATTTTTGAGAAAGAATTGAACATTATTGTATACCTATTTCTTACGATTTTCGAGTTATTAATTATTTTCCACATTTTATGTTTAAAATATATGTTTTATTAAATGACTTTTATAACTCCATCTACATTCGTGAAAACTTAAATTTCAGAGTGTAGAATCTCAAGGTTTTTTGCACTGGTTTTGGATGGAAGACTTTATTTTTGAATTATTGAGGGTCGCTTAAAATTCGTGTTTTTACCTTTCAGTATAAAAATTGTAAAAAGTTATTTTTAATGGAACACCCTGTATAATATTTAATAATCTGAAGGACTATAAAAATAGGAATATGATATATCAAATGATAAATTATGTTCCTATACCTAAATTTTATGGTTTCGGAGCAAAGTTTCTTTTAATATATTATGTATTCATTAAAAACAATATGGTCATGGCTTATTTTGGGCCACTCTGTATACATGAATTAACTGTAAAGATCGATGCGCTTAAATGAACCACTGAATTTAAATGCACTTTTTTTAATCTTTGGACAAACCACGAAGGCTAAAAGCCTAAATACTAACATACCGTAACTGTCTTGAGCGAGGTAAGAGGGAGTTTGTTGACACGGGACTTAAATACTTGAAGATTTGGGGCGGAAGGAAAGACCTTCGCGGGCAACAGGTTCCACAATCTAGAAACTCTAGGGATAAAAGGACGAACAAAGTAAGAAGTTCGGGGCCTGTCCAGTTGGACCGTATAGGGATGCATACGCGCGGAACCACGAGTTTTTCTGTTAGGAACCGTAAGTGGAGAAACTATACTGGACAATTCTTCAGAGCAGAAGCCATGAAAGTACCCATAAAAGCGATAAATTCCCCACAGCCCGACGATGGGCAAGAGAGGGAAGCCTTTCTGTAAATGAAGGATCATTAATGAGACGAATAGCTCTTCTTTGAATAGAATCAAGAATGCTTATGGTTGTGGGGGACGCCATGCCCCAGATATGAGAACAATATTCGGAGGTCGGATTTGGGACACATATAAAGTGTATAAATTAGAAGCGGAAAAATACTTTTGGCTCGAAAGAGAAATCTAAGCTTTTTGAAGCTGCCGTGGCTATAGATACGATGTGTTTATGCCAGTTAAGGTTACATTCAAATGTGACGCCCACAAGTCAACCCACACGTCCTTAAGGTATTTAACTTAGAAATGTTTACCTTCTGTACTTATAATTTCTGTCACTTATAATCAGTGTATTATTAAAGGTATTTGCCACCCATATTATTAAATTTAGGTAGCAATTAAATCAGTTAATATATAATCTTCCTGGGACATTTTTTATGGCTGTGTTTTTTATTTATTTTCGTAGCGTGCCATTCGAATAAACCCAAGGGAACATGTGTCACGTCGTAAATACCTAAGCGCCGTTACCGAAATAACTTTGATCGGGGACGGTTTGACTTGGCAACACATAAATTATTAAAAAATAATTGCAAATTTGATAAACAACAGCTACCGAAAAAGGGTCATCCTACATCAACAGATTCCTAGATTTAAATTAAATTTAAAAGAGATGTCACCCTGATTTTTCTGCACTATATTTATCGGTTTAAAGGTAAAGGTCACCAAGTACATTTTTTTAAATTGTTCGAACATTTAATAATTTAATAGTTACATTTATAACAACCATAAATCTATTATTATATAGGAAGTCCCTAAAAGGTCTGTACAAAATGCTACCATAGTCTCCTTGGGCCAAAGTACAACGATCTAATGCAATTTACCTTAGTCAAAAAGTTAATTGTTTGCGAGATACAGGGTGTCAAAGTTTTAATTTTATTTTAATTATTCTTAAATATTTTATTTATTATTGTTTTTTTACCTTATTTAGTATCGAGGGTTTTCTTAACATAATACATCAAAAACTACTCAATTTTTTTCAGGTTAATTATAGAGGGACCCACCTGCAGTACTTTGCTTTTGTTTTAAATGTTATAACTTTTTTGTTTTGGTATATTTTGATTCTAGTAAAAAAATATTCCCCTCATATTTTTTGCACAAAAAGATTTACTTGATAAATATCGCTACCAGCAACCAATTCTGAGATATTTTAGATTAAACGTTTTATTTTACATATTCCTTCGCATTTTTACGCTTTTGGGCCACCCGGGTTTTTCTAAAAGGTCTATACAAATTGTTACTACTATTTCCTTACGCAAAAATACAATGATTAAACCCAATTTGCCTTAGTTGGAATGTTGCTCGTTTGCGAGATACAGGGTGTCCAAGTAAAAAAAAATAAAATTTGACACCCAGTACCTTGGAAACCAGCAACCTTTTAGCTAAGGTAAATTGCATAAGATCATTGTATTTCGGCCCAAAAATGTGTGGTAGCATTTTGTACAAAAGTTTTGAACTGCCAGGTGACCTAGACAATACGTGAATTAATGTAATGGCAAACTTTAGTGTGGAATAAAATGTTTAACCTGAAATATCTCAAAATCGGTTACTCGCAGCGATATCTATATAGTATACATTTTTGTGCAAAAATATGGAAGAAATAAAATTTAATACTAAAATTGTAATATACCAAGGCAAAAAAAAAGGTATGACACTTTAACCTAAAAAAGAACTGTGGTTAGTTCCCTCTATATTTTACGACGAAAATATTAGCATATTTTAATTTCTCACTCTAGAAAACTTTTTAATACTGAATTTTGTATAAAAAGGTCTTATGATAAATAAAATATTTAAAGATATCTAAAATTAAATAAAAACTTTGACACCCTGTGTCGAGTCTACGCCATTGTGTTCTCAACTAAATAATAAATAAACATTTAGCAAACCGCGCCGCTGCCTTCTAAGAATGACGACTTCGCGAGGAGCAAGTTCGCGGGACTTCACCGGGTAACAAAGAGTGCCGCCCGCCAATCAGCGCGGAAAAACGCGTTACCGGACGCTACGGCTAAGGTTTCCAGTGTTAGTTTTTAAATAGAACTCAAACAAGAACAATACATTTTTATTTTTTCTTTGTAAAGGTTCCGGAAGTATTCTAAATTTATTGTCACATAAGTTTGTTAATATTAGTCACTTAGTTAAATTAAATAACCAGCGCATTATAATTTTCGTAGTTTGTTTTTTAAAATCACGAAAACCCTACGAATCCCACATTTTTGGTCCTTCGAGCCGGATATTCAATTCGATCAAATTTTCCTGCAAGATCTGTGGAAAATTCAACAAACTGTTAAATTTATGGTCCTTCGTATGCTGTCAAACTAAAGTGCAAGTAGTGAAAAATAGTGACTGTTATTGTAACATATTTGTGACATTTTTGCCGTAAATGGCCCACAAAATAGCCTAAAAATAGTGCTATTATTACGGAACTTTTCGGAAAAAATATTGCCGGTAAATGGCTTTCAAAATAGCTACAAATTAGTGCTATTACATGGGAATTTTTCCAAAATTAACTTTGCCTAGTGCTTACAAAATTAAATCGCTACAGTGCTTTAATTCCATAAACTTTGCCGATCAGTGGCTTTCAAAGAAGATTAGTCTTCTATATATGTGTGGTACCAGTTGGAAATTGTATTGCCAGGAAGGTGTCACAGCTGATTAAGAAGAACTCAAAAATCTGTGAGTTTGTTCCATTTAACTTTATTTGAGTAAATTCTTTACTTTGCAGTTATTGCTTCCAAAAATTTTGCATAAGCTTACAAATTATAGCCTTACAGACTTCTATACCTAAGAGGTGAGTCGGTTAAGGTGGTTGTCAGGTTAATTGTTACTTGACTATAGTACAGTGCCGTACTTACAAATATTTTTAATACATATTTTTGCCTTGTGCTTTCAAATTTAGTTTACGTAACTAAATAATTTTTAATTTTATACAAAATTTACATATTTGTATTTAAATTTATTTAATCAATCACCATGAGTGAAGAAAATCACGATTGGTTTCCCGTAGGGGAATTTTAAAAGGTCAATTGACCCGATTTCATACTTTTCTTTCTAATACTGCTAATCATGATAAAGTCATGGAAATAGTTGCACGTTTACAAAAAATTGAAAGTGTTTTTGATGAATTTAATAAAGTACAAACAGAATTAGAAATTTTAGATCCAAGTTCTGCAAAAAATGAGGAAAGGTATGATTTTGAGGGCACATATTATTCATTGGTGGCTCAAGCCAGACAAATTTTAGATAAATCCTACAAAAATCAAAGTCAGTTAAATGCACAAAATCAAACCTTTACTAATACAAATAACTTTAAATCATCCCTACAGTTGCCTCCAATTGCATTGCCCGAGTTTGATGGTTCGTATGACAAATGGACAACATTTTATGATACTTTAATTCTTTGGTAACAACAATACAAATTTATCAAATGTTGAGAAATTTTATTATTTACAGGCCGCTTTAAAAGGTGAAGCAGCTAACATAATTGATTCATTAACCATTAATGACGCTAATTATAATATAGCTTGGGATTTGCTTAAACAAAGATATGAAAATAAAAAATATCTAATTAAAGGTCATCTTAAACAAATTTTTGATTTGCCTGTTATAATTAAAGATTCTCACGCATCTTTACGTAGTTTTTTAGATACTTTTTAAAGAATTTTAGAGCCCTTAAAAACTTAAATGAACCCGTGCAGTCATGGGACACAATTTTAATTTACTTACTTTGTTCAAAACTTGACAATTTAAGTAAAAAAGAATGGGAAATTTTAAGTAGAGATAAAATATCTCCTACAATTGATTTGTTTATAAAATTTTTGACAGATCGTTGTCAGTTATTAGAATCAATACAAAATAAAGTGCCTAAATCACAGGTACATGTTGTACGAAATAAAATTACATGCATTTTTTGCAAGGGAGAACATTTAATTTATTTTTGTAAAACATTTTTGAAATTATCAGTTTCTCAAAGGTTTAATGAAATTAAAAAACTAAAGGCTTGTACCAACTGCCTTCGCCTTGGACATGGTCCGATAGAATGCGAAAGTAGGGCTTGTCAAAAATGTAATAAAAACATAATTCTTTATTGCATTTCACTTCACAGTCTACTCAGTCATATCAAGGTCAAGAAAATAAACCTTCACAAAACTCATTAACAAATCCTAGAAATTCTGATAATTCTCAAAATCCAGAAATTCAAAATAAAAATAACACAACAAATTCAAATAAACCAAACACTCATATTCAACAAAATAAAACATCTGACAACACTGTAAATACTTACAGTCATAATAATAATTCTTTAACAATTTTATCGACCGCTTTGGTAAATATTTTTAATAAAAACAATGAGCCCGTTGTTTGTCGTGCTTTATTAGACTCCGGGTCTCAAAGTAATTTTATTACTGCAGACTTGCAAGAAAAATTAGGTCTTTCAACAAATAAAATAAATTTATCTGTAGTAGGTATAAACTCGGCTGTAAGTAATATTTGTCAATGTGTTAAAACAAAGATAAAATCTCGAGTTTTTACAAATGAGTTTACTTTACAGTTTTTGGTTATCGATAAAATTACGGATAGTATTCCGCAAAATACATTTGATTGTTCTAATTTAAAAATTCCCGAAAATTTAAAATTGGCAGATCCTAATTTTAATCAATCTGCTCAAATCGATATTTTACTTGGGGCAAATATATTTTACAATTTACTTCTAAGAGATCAAATTAAACTTGGTAAAAATATGCCTATTATTCAAAATACTAAATTAGGTTGGGTGATTTCCGGATCATTGATCCAACAAGATCAAAATAATACGCATTGTTATTTTTTAAACAATTCCGATTTAGAAAAACAGTTAGAATCTTTTTGGACTATTGAAGAATGTCCTATAAAACAACAAATATATTCTAAAGAGGAACAAGAATGTGAACAATTTTTTCAGGATACATTTAAAAGAGATGACACAGGTAAATTTGTAGTTAAATTGCCGTTTAAAGACACCTATACAAATTTGGGTCATTCTCAGGAAATGGCTATAAAACGTTTTCAATCTCTTGAAAACAAATTTAATAAAAATCCTGATTTAAAGGAAAAATATTGCGATTTTATGACAGAATATGCAAATTTAGGCCACATGGTGCCTATTAATGTAGATAATGAAGCAAAGGATATTCAAAATTATTATTTACCACATCATTGTGTTTTGAAAGAAAATTCTTTAACAACCAAACTACGCGTCGTTTTTGATGCGAGCGCGAAAACTACTTCAAATTTGTCGTTAAATGACGTATTAAAGGTGGGGCCTTGTATTCAAAGTTCGATATTTTCAATTTTGCTTCGATTTAGAAGTCATAATGTAGTTTTTACAGCGGATATCGCGAAAATGTATCGCTGTGTACAGGTAGATGAAACTGATTGCAATTATCAACGTATAGTTTGGCGTTCAGACCCATGTCAACCTCTCGTTCATTATAAATTGACTACAGTAACTTATGGTACTGCTCCTGCATCATTTTTAGCTACTAGATGTCTTAAACAGTTAGCTCTAGATAATGAGTCAAATTTTGCCACTGAATCACAATCTATTCAAAACAATTTTTACATGGATGATTGGCTAGACGGGAGTGATACATTAGAATCTGCTTTAGCACTTATTAAAAATGTTAATAATATTTTAGCGTCAGCAACCTTTAATTTGCGTCAGTGGACTTCAAATGATAAACGTGTCTTAGAATATTTACAAAATAATAATCAGTCAACTAATTCACAATATATTGTTAAAGATATACAAGATTCTAAAACTTTAGGCGTTCTTTGGAACCCGAATGAAGACAACTTTCAATATACTGTAAATGCTAATAAAAATAAATATTGTAATATTACAAAACGAAAGATTCTTTCGGTCATTAGTCAAATTTTTGATCCACTTGGTTTAATCGGCCCTGTCATAATAAAAGCTAAATTTATGTTACAGTCCTTATGGCAATTAAAGATTGGATGGGATGATCCAATACCCGAAGATTTAGGGTTAAAGTGGATACAATTTCACAATACTTTGAGCTGTTTAAATAAAATTAAAATTCCTCGCCATTTCTTAGTAAATACACCAAAAAATATTCAATTACATTGTTTTTCTGATGCCTCTCAATCTGGTTATGGAACTTGTATTTATTTAAGATCAGTTGATCAAGATGGCAATGTTTTAGTTCGATTAGTTTGTGCGAAGTCACGAGTAGCACCATTGAAAGTTGTAACTTTGCCCAGATTGGAATTATGCGCAGCATTACTTGCTAGTAAACTCGCTCAAGCAGTCATTGATTCTCTTAACAACCTAAATATTAATCAAGTTTATTTTTGGTGTGACTCCACTATTGTTTTGGCATGGATTGCAACATATCCAAGTAAACTTAAACTTTTTGTAGCAAACCGAGTTGCTAAAATACAAAATTTTTCTAATGCAGTATGGAAACATGTTCCTACTGAATGCAATCCCGCGGATCTTATATCTCGTGGTTTAAATCCTGATGATATGCAAAATTTATCCATATGGTTTAATGGGCCTGAGTGGCTTTCGTTGGCTATAGATTTTTGGCCAAATTCAAAATTTACTAATAATACCTCGGACTTGCCTGAAGTCAAAACAAATACAGTCACACTTTCTTGTAAGACGACTGATAATTACATAATTTCGAAATTTTCTAGTCTTACAAAAATTATTTAGAGTTATTGCATACATAAACCGCTTTAAAAATAATGCTTTAAACAAACCCGAATTAAGAATTTCAGGTCCTCTTACTATAGATGAAGTCGATAGGGCCTCAAAAATAATAATTAAAATCGTTCAACAACAGTGTTTTGCTGGCGATTTGCAATCCCTAAGAAAAACTGGTTCTGTGTCTAAGAAGAGTAAATTATTACCTCTTAATCCTTATTTAGACGAATATGATATTATACGAGTCGGTGGTAGGTTAAAATTTTCAGATTTAAATTTTGAAAATAAACACCCAGTTATCATTCCGGCAAAACATCATTTAACAACATTAATTATTAGACACGAACATTTAAAAAATTTACATGGAGGTCCACAAGCTGTATTATCAATTGTGCGTACAAAATATTGGCCATTAAGAGGGCGACAAATTACACGTAATATTTTACGCAATTGTGTTACCTGCTTCCGAGCCAATCCGCAAAATATATTTCAAAAAATGGGTGAGTTACCAAGGTCACGCGTTACTCCTTCTCCACCATTTCAAATATGTGGTCTTGATTACGCTGGTCCATTTTTAATTAAAAATAGCAAACTTCGCAATAAAACACTTATTAAAGCTTACATTTGTGTGTTCATTTGTTTTACTACTAAGGCATTGCACTTGGAGTTAGTAAGTGATCTTTCTGCTGAGGGTTTTTAAACGTTTTTAAACGTTTTATTGCTAGACGCGGATTGTGTTCCGACATATATTCGGACAACGGTACTAATTTTGTTTCGGCAAATAAGCAGTTGTCTGAAATTTCAAATCAGATAAATGATCCTAAGGTAAAGCAATTTTTAGTTGACAATAAAATAAGCTGGCATTTTATACCGCCTCGAGCGCCTCACTTCGGAGGTTTATGGGAGTCAGCTGTAAGACTCACAAAATTTCATCTTAAACGTGTCCTCTCAAATGTAAATTTAACATACGAAGAATTTTATTCTATTCTTACTCAAGTAGAGTCTATTGTCAACTCACGGCCTTTAGTACCACTTACGGAAGATCCAGATGATCTACAAGTTTTAACACCAGGACATTTTCTGATAGGCCGTCCATTATTGTCGTTGCCAGAGGTTCCAGTGCCTAATAACAGACATACACTAGTTTCCCGATATAGACACATGAAACTTTTAGTACAACAGTTTTGGGCTAAGTGGTCGCGCGATTATTTAAATTCGTTGCAACAACGGTCCAAATGGCGATCCGATATTAATCAACTTTTTTCGATCGGCACCCTTGTAGTGTTAAAAGAAGATAATGTTCCTCCAAATGCTTGGAAAATGGGACGTATAGTACAAGTGTTTACGGGTGACGATGGACTGGTGCGCGTAGTTCTGTTAAAAACAAGTGACGGGCTGTATAAGCGTGCTATTACAAAATTGTGTGTCATCCCTATGGAAGACAATGACATTTAATAAACATATTTAATTTGTGTTGAAAGCACAATCTTTCAAGGCCGGCGGTATGTCGAGTCTACGCCATTGTGTTCTCAACTAAATAATAAATAAACATTTAGCAACCGCGCCGCTGCCTTCTAAGAATGACGACTTCGCGAGGAGCAAGTTCGCGGGACTTCACCGGGTAACAAAGAGTGCCGCCCGCCAATCAGCGCGGAAAAACGCGTTACCGGACGCTACGGCTAAGGTTTCCAGTGTTAGTTTTTAAATAGAACTCAAACAAGAACAATACATTTTTATTTTTTCTTTGTAAAGGTTCCGGAAGTATTCTAAATTTATTGTCACATAAGTTTGTTAATATTAGTCACTTAGTTAAATTAAATAACCAGCGCATTATAATTTTCGTAGTTTGTTTTTTTAAAATCACGAAAAACCCTACGAATCCTACACCCTGCATTTTGGAAACGATCAACTTTTCGACTAAGGGAGGCGCACAGACGTGCAGGTGTAACCACGGTCTACCGTGGGTATACCCACGGTAGACCTGTACAGTTTTTTATTCAGGTAGACCTGAGACCTGAGCGTGTGTGGGGGCAATCAGGTATAACTGTACAGTTTTAACTGCACAGTTTTTTTTCTCCGGTCGGCCGAAACACTACTCGGGTAGACCTGAGACCTGAGCGTGTGTGGTGCAATCAGGTTTAAC
>JACEGR010005793.1:0-68657 GCA_014170235.1 Listronotus bonariensis
ACTCGGTATTATTTAAATTTATATATATATATATATATATATATATATATATATATATATATATATATATATATATATATATATTTTAATAACTAGCATACGTACGCATTTAAAAATATAGGGGTTGCCATTATACAAGGTGTGTCAAAAATGTTAAGGTTATTTTTTAAAATAAAGAGTCGTATTCGGTAAAAAAATTAGTCAAAAAATTTAATAAAATTCGATGCAAAAAAGTTTCAAAATAATTGCGGTTTAAAAAAATTCTGACCAAAATTCAAGCTAGCAACATGGGTCGTCGTAAACAGCATTTTATTCTGAACATGATTTTGCAAAAAAAATTTATAGGAATAATTTTTGATACAGTGGCGCTCATACGACTTAGTCTATAACTTCTTTATACTAACCCCTTTAATATGATGATTGTCTGAAGGCATATAGTCTTAAATTAGTTTAATCATATATGTAGATCATTTACCCTATAAGCCAAATTTCCGCAATTTCAAATATATATAGCAAAAACTTAAATTTCTCAATGCATTTTCTAAATTAAAATTCCTCTAGTGTTATATTTGACCATCAGTGAAAATCGATATTGAACGAGTAAAACACAGCGATATAGTAGACTGCCTGGCGAGCTTTTGAACTCAATGCTTTTCAATTGAAGCTTTTTATAGGAATACAGACAATAGAGTATTTATAAAAAAGCGCTCAGATTGAGAAGCAAGGCCATTTAAACATATTAAATTCGTGTTCAATAAAAGCGTTTTGTTTTTTTTTACTTGTTTTCTTTCTTTTAATTAATTAATTTAAAACGTGTTGATCTGTTAATGCAAAAAAAATAAAAATGTTAATTAAGGTACAATTGTATATCATCCTACATTACGGATGGCGCTTTAAAACAAAATATTTTATGAAACGGGTACGTTGCAAAAAGATATTAAAACTAATTATCGAAACCTATATCTATGTTTTTTGCAAAGACATTATCTTATTATTATTAAAGTAAGATAATAAATTCGGACCCTAAACTTCTTTGAAGGTGGTAGACAATGTAATGTTTTTAACAATACTACTTTCTTGGACTTTCATTGTCTTTATTTTTACTGATACACGACGTTTCGGATGGTGTCTATCTCCAATCTTTTAAAGTGATAACTAAAACTATTCTTACAAAACTACGACTTATATGCTATTCGTTGTTCATCGAAGCTTGACCGATTTTTCACGTTTCAGCAACGGCTGCCAGATATTTGGTATGCCGATACTAGGCTTAATAAATATGTTCTTGTTGTTTAAAATCCTAGCAGCTTCTGTTAATTTTCCCTTTTGCCAGTGTTCTTCTTTATGAATAATTTTGGCTTTCGACCACTGTATTAGGTGATGTTTGGACCAAGCATGTTCGGCCACCCCGATCTAGACGTTTGACCTAGTTCCGTATAATTTTTATGTTCTCTTATTCTAATGTCTAGTGGTCTTTTTATTTCACCAACGTATATTTTACTAGATTTATAGAGAATCTGACAGATACAGTTGTTTTTTAATGTGTTGTCCGATCTTGTTTTTGTCAGAATGCTTCTCAAATTTAAATGCTGTTTTAATGTTAAAATAAATTTGTTAAATATTGTTAAATTAAAACGAATTTTACTTATTAACTAGAATCAATTTTAAGTATGACCAACGATCTATAAAATATATCGTTCGTATGACCTACACGGCTCTGACATAATATAAAACTGGCCTTAAACAATGTAAAAATACACTAAATTCAGTTTTTAAAACGTGGTGACAACACCACTTTAGTTCTGAATCCCTCATATGCCTAAAGGATTTTCGATATTTTTTGAATGACTTTGCTTAACAACATGACATTAACCTTTATAAGCAGATCGTCTATAATTTTTCACGATTTGAGATCAATTTTACATACCGTTTATCTCCTTTCACACCATCTGGAGCTCCTTCAGAATAGGTTTACAGATTGGCTTACAGAAACTTTAGGTTAGGTTAGATAGGTTAGATTTTATAAAGAGCGTGAAAGTAATAACATTCTATTCTATATGGAAGCTAGAGGACAGAGAATTGCCGGATAGTCGAGGAATATTCTCTACCATTTCACGAATTCCACGGCAGTACGGGGTGTGTTCTTTGTTTGTGATTCTTGTCACATGCAACTTAAGTTTTTGATTTTATGTTGACAGAGTAAGTAAGTCCCACCTCCCCAAACTAACGCTTTAACTTACCCTTTCAAACCAATTGGATTGAGTGGAAGATACATGAATTCAATGATGCAATTTTATTTATTAGCTATTTTTATCATTGGACAATCCACGAAGGGTAAAAACCTAAATACTAACGTTTTAGAAATTCTAGGGATAAAAGAACGAATAAAGTGGAAGCTTCGTGGCCTGTCCAGTTGAACCATATAGGGACTACTTGCATTTTAATTTTACAATACGTTACTAATTTAAATTTCTTTTCTTAACACAGAAATCTTATCACAAGAATAATTTTAGCTAGTCTGTATGTTGCATGCATGCTTGCTTTAAATGCAACAAAATTGGTATAAAATATAAAATTAAACAAACATATCTGCATGTAGATTATAAAAGCAACTAGATGTTAAGTTCATTTACTAAAAAAAATGTTATGTGAAAATTTCCAAATTGAAAAGATATTGCGGATTGTTTAAAAATAAATAAAAATTTAATCTACTTACTGCGGCTGCATTTTGTTGCCACTACTAATTGTAGGTTTATAATAGGGCCAGATGCGCAAAGTGATACTTTTACGCACGCAAAAGCAGTTAGACAAACGAGGCGAAGCGGAATTCGAATAAGCTCTAAGAACTCTTTGCGCAAGTGTTAGGACAAATATTTTTTTATAAGTGTCTTATAGAAATGGGGAAACATGTATCTATTACAATAATAATATTTCTCAACGTCAAATCGTATTTGTCACGTTTACCTTTTATTTGTTGTTGCTCTAATACCCACTTACATTTTCTAACGTGAGATTGGGGGCACAAAGTTTAACTTTGCCTTGTAATATTTCTGATTACCCTGAATAAATTTTTATAAACTAACTTTAGTACAAACAGGAAATATGTGGAAGTATTGTCTGTTAGCGGGAATTAAAAGTCCTGTGAAATCTTTTGTTCAACGATAAAAGAGAATAGATACAAAGACTCGTCGAAAACCGAATGGCAGCAATGTGAATGGCCTCGGCAACAAGTCTGGATTCAAGGCAAAATGAAAACTGGCAAAAACGTTTGTGTTCAAAGAAAATAATATAACTAGGAAAAATGAATTGTTAAAATCATTTTTAATCTAAACTAAATTGTCATTATATTAACCAATATGAACGCTTAACACTCTTAAGAGGCGGGTCTGGCGTTTTGCCCGTATACTTTTTTACAAAAATAAAGTTAACACAAAAATAAAATAAAACAAAAAATATTGTGTTATTTGTTACCATTTATGTGGTATATACTTTAATAGTTTAATTTTTGTGGATTCGAAAAATTCTTGATAAAAAAATCTACTTAAATTACATAATAGTATTTTTTATAATTTATTTGGGTATAAACTTTATTTTAGCTATCAAAATAATTGAACTAATAGAGAACTATTGCAAGTTGCCTTATTAAGCTCGGGAATTATTAATACCGGCCTTATTTTAATAGTGCTTTAAACAGTTCCGAAGTTAAAATAAGACAAAAATAAGGCACGACCTAAAACCGACATAAATTAAGCCAGGCACTATCCTTATTAAGGAAGTCCTTTTCCTACCATGCATCTGCGCAAGCTCAGATGTCAAAATAAGGCTGGTATTATTAGTGACTGGCCTTATTTCACTGTGCAATAATTCTCTAATATCAACTCAAAGTGTATAATTTATTACCTTTACCAAAACTGAATTTATTGGCTATTTATTTTAACACCCTATCGGGTTTATTTTGACTTTTCCAAAATGTTTTATTTGTCAGATATTGTAGGTACACTGGCGTTATTAAATTAAAGATAATACGGTATGTCTAGATTAATATTACTTAGAAAAATCTTACCAAGTCTTTTCAGGAGGGAAAGGGGCAGACAAAAAATTAAAAAAAAAAACACCTTACATAATTTATGGACGTCCTCTAACTGCTTTTGCGTGCGGGATAAGTATTACGCGTATTATGCATGGCCGTACTTGCTTTTCATTAAAGGTCACCTCTGACCGCCATTTTAAAAATAAAATACCATTTGTGACATATTATTTAAAAGAGATTTTTATAAAGTATTTAAAGACAGAAAAAAGGAAGCTTTTATATTTAAAGTAGGATAGTTGATTGTTCTTACGTTTAAATCGAAAGTAAATTAAAGGTTGTAATATTGCGAAAAAATAATAATTTTTGATTATTATAATGTATTTTTTTGAATATATAAAAAAATCAACATAAAAATATGTAGGTAACAACAGCCTATATTACCTGGTATAAATAAGCTAGCATCTAATAAATATGCTAAAAATAAAAATAATTAAAACTAAAAAGGCCCCCACTAAGTAATTAGACTTAAAAAAAACACATTTTAGAAAATCCGGCAAAACATATTAGCCATTCCTTTAGTTAATCTTCTGCAGGCAATTTTACTACAATACAACATAACAATATATGTATGGTATATATGTACGTATACATAAATGGTGTGGAATTTCCGAACGCCGTTAAAGGGATACATTGTTGCATTGTATTCATACCAAAGAATTTACCCGAAAAATATTCTACACAATGTTCATATTATCTCCCATATTGTTCATAATGTTTCTCG
Source organism: Listronotus bonariensis (assembly GCA_014170235.1). Classification (NCBI taxonomy): domain Eukaryota; kingdom Metazoa; phylum Arthropoda; class Insecta; order Coleoptera; family Curculionidae; genus Listronotus; species Listronotus bonariensis. Next base: position 4,812 of record JACEGR010005793.1, read on the forward strand.
TAGTTTAAACAGTATTTTTCAATATTTTACAATTTCAACAATTGTGCAACAAAGATAAAACATAAATAACGGTTTATATACAAATGGTAGAAAAGACAATTGTTTTTAATTAGTGCAAAAAAATGAAGTCAATGTTTGTCTATTAATTAATCTACGAGTATTGTAATAAAAAAAGAGAAGCGTCAAATTGATGGTATTGTTTTAGCTGGGTTTTATAAAACAACTAATGCTCTTTCCAGCTAATAAATTATTTGCATTTTTCATTTCCAATATTGTTGTTGATTTTTATCATGAAAAAGCTTTGTTATTTATCTAGGTGGGTAATTATGCAGGCATTGACACCAAAGTGTAAAATAATGTTTTTCTATCACCAAAATGGCTTAAATTTTATTTTTTCCAACTTTAAAAGAATAATTTGGTTTTATTCTTATTCTGTGGGGTTTATATTTCAATTTAAACTATAGACTTTGTATGGGTGACATTATGGATAGTTGTTATTTGTGTAACTTCCATTGTGGCTCTACCGCGTTGTCTAAAAATGCAGTAAAATGCAATATCTGCATCTGTTAGTACGTGGCACGATGCAAAACTAAAAAAGTTTTTTTATGATCAAAATACCCGGCATCTACGATATTTAGTATTAATATTACATAAAAATCTTTAAAAATATATAGGGCTATAAAATCTATAAAAGGTTAAGCATTTTAAAGCACTATCTTTATTTGTGTATGTATTAATGATGATGTTGATTATTTTTGTTTTAAAGAGCTGTGTTAATTAAATTAAATTTTAATTAAGAAGCCTTATTTTAAATAACATTTATCAAAAATAGTATAACAACAGTTTTATTGGTTTAGCGGTTTTTGCTTACTTTATTTTGTGGCTTTTTTAATTAATTCTGCATTTTATTTTATCAAATTATCAAGAACCATAGTTAATTATTATTCAGAAAATGTTTGCTGTTAATTTAAAATGGCCTGTTGTAATTTAATTGCACTAGACTTTAATTATGCGTCAGACTTAAATTCCTTTTTACTGCATTTGGATAAAGTTTTACTTAAAAATTGAATAATTGTAAATCTTTAAATATTATGGTAATACAGGATAATTTAAAAATCAATAATGAAAGTTAAGCCGGTGATTCTGCATGATAAAATAAGCCGATTGCGCGTCTTTATCTGTATTATAAAATTATTTAGGAGGCTCACAAACACCATTTTTAATAATTTTAACACATTTTAATAATTTTCTCAAAAAATAAAAATATTTATTACATACAAAATGCTGGTATGTCTGGATTTAAAATGCGATTTTATAAAAAACGCTGCAAGATATCAATTTAAATTAAGTATACTAATCTGTATAAAAAGATGAAGAAAGCAAACGATCCAAGCAAAATATCAAATTTGTCACCTGTGTCAAAAATGCATGGGTACCTAAAAAGAAACAAAATAGTCTCACCCTGTATAATATCGACTTACTGAACAGCCGTTTACCTATGGAAAGAAACATTAGTATGAGGTTATTTAGTTATATAAAAGTTAAAATTAAAATAAGTTACTTTTAAAATCTAACTTTGAAAGTCACTAACTCCCCAACGAAGCGCGTAAGAACTTTTTTTGATGAAGTACTAACATTATTTAGGCTCACTGTTTTACCCCTATAATTTATGACCTTACATTTCTGGACACCCCTGTATATAAAGCGGTACCAATATTTTATCATGTAGAATCAAAGCTTTTAGTTTTGTGATTAAATTTCAAATCATCCTGTAAATTACTTTTTGTAAATAGCAATCATGCAGTGCCTGAAACACTGTCGTCTGAAATAAAGTAAGAGCCCGTCAACGGCATACCTTAGTTATTTTGTTAAAGCTGAAAGTTTGTCATTGCATGCGCCCAACATAGGTAGAAAGCAATGGTTGCCTATAAAGTTTGACTTATGGTGGCTCTGGCAGGTACCAGATACTAAAAATTTATAAATTTAAACTTAACTTTTGTGACTTTAAAATGTTGAATTTTATATATGTTACTTGGATACCTATAAGAAGATATTTTTAAAGTTGCCGAACAATTTTGACAGTTGCAACCCCTTGGCAGACTTACATTTTGGGGTGGCCCTATGGTCGCAAGAAGTCCAATTTTTCTGTTATTTAACGAGATATGACAAAAAGTCTTAAATAGGAATGATAGGGTTTTCAAACCGGCATGTCCTAAAAATATTTTGATGAATACAAAGTGTCCCAAAAAACAATAAAAAAACTAACCTCACAGCATACCTTTTCTTTGAGACGCTCTGTATACATCGAAATATATTTGGGACATGTCTATTTGGAAACCCTACAACTCTTATTTAAGACTCGGACCAATAAGCAACCCCAAAATGTTTGTCTGCCAAGGTGTTGGAACTGTCAAAACTGTCTGGCGACTGAGAAAATATCTCCTAATAGGTACCCAAGTATCATATACAAAATTCAGCTTTTACAAAATACCAAAAGTTAAGTTTCAATTTATTACCCTTTGGTACCTGGTACCTGCCAAAGCAACTATAAGTCCAACATCATAGTCTATCAGTGCTTTTATGTACCTATGTTGGGAGCATGCACCAACCAACTTTCAGTTTTTACAAAATAACGAAAGTCTGCCGCTTACAGGCTCTTGGACTATAAATATTCTGGTATAATAATGAAATCAACTTTATCCTAGAAATAAAATCACGAGAAATAAAAGCTACACCAGGTGGCTCAGCGAATACATAAAATCTCCACCATAAAAATGCATGAAAAGGTCCTAATATTCTTCGGGTAATTTATAAATTGCATTCCTCTATTTTTATCTGGCACGTTCATCGTTCTCCGTAGCATTATAAGAATATTAAAAATGAACGCACCATTTGTCAGGTAATATCAGGGTGAGCTCAGTGGCCATTATACAGACTAGAATGCATATGCAATTCTTAGCCTATTTTCTCCTTTAGTTTCATCTTCGTAAAAATTGTGATTACAGCACGACTTAAGTTATTTTTGATTATGATGGATAGTTACAATGGAAGAGTTACTTAACGAAAATAAAAGTGTTCTTGACAAGCAGTCCAAATTTAACAGAATTGAAAGGGGTAAAAACTTCTTACCGCTTGATATTTCCTTGCACTGCAAGGTTGCATCTATCGAACATTGTCCGATCTGGCGATGCAGATTTTCACTTTAGCCAAATGAAGTTATATCTGTCGAACACTGTCTGATCTGGGAATGCAGAATTTCACACTAGCCAAACCGTTTTTCCTTCAGAGCTAACTGAGATCACCAACCAATAAATAGTTTAAAACCGGTCTGCGATTGGTGATCTTAATTAGCTCCGAAGGAAAAACCTTTGGCTAGTGTTAAAATCTGCATAGCCAGATCGGACAGTGTTTGATAGTTGCAACCTTCCAGTGTATGAAAATAAAATATAACAACTTATCCTTTGTCGCGGCCCAAACCCTGCGCCGCGCCGTCTAAAGTCATGTATATGTCGTAACCCTTTTTAGTACTTATAATTTTAGTATTTAGTACTTATAAAAAAGAAGGTAGGAAAGCCTTTGGCACAAGTAAGTGAGTTATCAAAACTTTTATAAACTGCGATTAACGGCGTAGGAGTTTAAAAATAGTGGTCGACAGAATAAATAAATTTAGTAATTATTTACAAACGGGACGCATCACCGATTTTAATGAAATTTGGTATCCGGGGATTTTGTGGCGCAGATTACAAATCTGAATTTTTAGTCGCACTCGTAGTCGTTCTTGAGATATTCATCATCAGACTTGATAACCAAAACTAACCTGAATTCCCTATTTCTCCCTTCTTTTTGCATTCAATTCTTGAGTTTTCTGCTAAATTGGTATTCAATATTTGGTTTCCACCTCTAAAAACCCCATTTTTTATTTATCAATGTCAAGTTTTACTGAAATTTTTGAAATTAAAGCATTGCAATTTAATGAAAAAAACAGGTAAAACATATAAAAAAATGGGATTTTCAGAGGTGGAAATCAAATATTGAGTACCAATTTAGCAAGAAACTCAAGAATTGAATGCAAAAAAGGGGGAAATAGTGAATTCAGGTTAGCATGGTTATCAAGTCTGATGATGAATATCTCGAGAACGAAACAAGTCCGACTAAAAATTCAGATTTGTAATCAGCGCCCCAAAAACCCCGTATACCCAATTTCATTAAAATCGGCAATGCGTCCGTTTTGTAAATAATTACCCTAAATTTAATATGGTAATCATAAATTAAATAAAATAATATAAATTTATGTAACAAGTGCATAAAGTGATACTTTTTTACGAATGGGAAGTTTGATAGCACGAGCCGTTAGTCGGGTGCGGCAATCCCATGAGTAAAAAAGACACTTTATGCATCTGTTACATACTATATCTTTTCTACAACCGATAATTATAACGCCCTTATTTTTTAGGAGACATTATCCTTTTCATAACTATGCACTAATAATTTAATTTTAGAAAATTGTATGTACTTACTTTTTGTAAAAATAATAGATACTATAAAGTTCTTTTCAATTTCTTAGTTATCCAAATTTATTATTACTATTAATTTTCAACAATTTATATTCAATTTATTTAAAAACTGTCAAATTTTAAAACTAGTGAGACATGAACTAAAAGAAATAATGACGAAATCAAAAGTAACTTGACCTTTTGTTTTAGTTGATGTCGCGTTTACTGTTACATTGTATAAATTGGTATTTAAGTTTATTGTAGTAGGCGTTGACACAAAACACTAATTCAAAGTGTGAAAAAGTTTTTAGTGTCAAAAAAATATACTTTTTTAACAATTTATGTAGTGTACTAGAATAAAGTACTTTTTCTTCATGTTAACGATTAAAAAGGTATTTTTTAACGGTCGTGGAAAAATAATTTACATCTCTCTACAATCTTCTGGTTGAAAACTTCTGCATTAAGGTATAATAGGTGACATTATTTTCATTTATTTTTTTTTTTACCTGTTTTTATTTGTTTTATATTATATTTATTAAATAACAATTTTATTTGTACAGCAGAGTCAACTTTCTTATACATTTAAGAGGGTATAAAATTTTAAGACGTAAGACATCACGTAGAGCAGACAGCTTAACCGCTCCTGCCAGCCAGTAAGTGGTTATGTACCATTTTGGTTAGTTATGTTGCTCAACCCTTTAGCAAAGTAACTTTACAAAGTGGTGTGTTTGGTATATGTATATACATACAGTTCACAAACACCGAGAGTCACAATGTAATTAATTCCGCATTTGCCTACGGAGGCGCGACCATTAATTTGGCCTCATACGGCAAAGCGAGTGGAAATGGCGAAAATTTACTGTCATTCAAGCGAAATTTAATGATTTTCCAGGATGTTTTAGGCAGATTGGAGTGAATTTCCCGAAGGATTATTTAAAATATTTGACGGTTTAGCGAATAACTTATTGGAAAGAGGTAATTTACGTCACTGTAGAGTGTGTTGTCCGAAATAACAATTTTAAACTAACAGAATTAATTGTAATTTTAAAAGTAACATTATTTGCATTATACAGGGTGGTCTCTAGGTAATGGGCCAAAATTCGCCTGAAGAATTGCGACGTTAAAATATTGCGATTTAACCAAATTACCTTAGTATCAAAGTTGATTATTTAAGTGAGATGACAGGGTGTTAAAGGTTTTCTGACATAAGCTCATTCATATCTGATGTTGTTTTTAGGTGCTAACCAGAGAACGCTACCTACACTACTTAAATTTCTCTAAAACGTCGCAACTTTTTTATGCTTTCCTGTATGTACCATCCGAGTAAAATATTGAACTGTCCAATGCCTTTTCACAAAAAGGTATACCTTGTAAGAATCGTTCTGAGCAACCGTTTTCTAGATTTTCGCCATTAAGTTATTTAGTGCAACCCAAAAATGCCTTTAAAAACAGCGTATTAGCCATAACTACAACTGCCCCATTATAAACGAATGAATTAATGTAGTTATCCATATTCCTTCTGGTTGCACTAAACCACTTAAATGCAAATATCTTAAAAACGGTGGCTCTGATCCATTCTTACAAAGTACACCTTTTTTGTGTAGAAAACAAAGAAGAATTTACTGGCTTACTTAAATGGTACATACAAAGTACCACAAAAAGTTGAAGCGTTTTAGAAAAATTGAAAAGTAGCTTAGGTGGCGTCCTCTAGTTAGCACCCAAAAATTAACATAGGAATTAAAAAGCCTGATGTCAAAACACTCTCTAGATACCGAGGTTTATTACAATATTTAAAATGTATCAAATATTATTACAATAATTTAAAAATATTTTTGGAACTTTACCACCCTGTATCTCAGTTAATATCAACTTAATACTAAGGTAAGTTTAGTTAAATCGCAATATTTTAACGTCACAACTCTTTAGGTAAATTTTAGCCCATAACTTAGGGACCACCCTGTACAAATTGTTAAGAAGATTGTTGTTAAAGAAATTTAAAGGCATTTTAAAAATATATAAAAAAAAGTTTATATAAACCGGTGCCCGGAATACATTGCTTCCCAGATAAAGATCGTTAAATTTAATAATTAATAGTTTAAAAAAACTAAAAAACAGGCTTTTATAGGCAACCGAACTAAAAATTAGAAAATAATTTTTCATTAAAAAAATATTGTCATTTCATAGTAAAAAGCGTGGGGTGCATTTTACTATTTTTTCATAACTTTTCCATCATAGATATTGGCAAAATATAATAATTATAACATTTAATATATTAAACACCCCACGCTTTTTACTATGAAATGACAATATTTTTTTAATGAAAAATTATTTTCTAATTTTTAGTTCGGTTGCATATAAAAGCGTGTTTTTTAGTTTTTTTAAACTATTAATTATTTTTCATTTTTTAGTTTTTGCTACTCTTGACAAAATGGCGAAAAAATTTTTTAGTGAACAAGAGTAGCAAAGTTTGTAATGTTTCCAACAGATTGCAACCCACTAAAAAATTTCTTCTCCATTTAGTAGCAAAGTTTGAAATGTTGCCAACAGATGGCAACCCAGTCAAAGTTTGGAATGTTGCCAACAGATGGCAACCCACTAAAAAATTTCTTCTCCATTGAGTGGCAAAGTTTGAAATATTGCCAACAGATGGCAACCCAGGTGTTGTTTTTATAATATAATGGAATTTTTTTTCCTGGCGATTAAAAACAAGATAACGGGATACTTTTTGCAGATTATTGCATTGTCATGGGTCATTAATAAGTGTGCAAAGTTTCAAAGAAATCGAATAGCTGGAAGTTGGTTAAAATTAGGCTCAAAGATTCCGTTACATAGATAGCCAGATTGATAGATAGATAGTTACAACCCAAGTTAATAAAAGCGTGTTAAAAATAAAAACGTTTTTGTGTTAATATTATCAATATCTCTATCCCCATTTTAATAAAATTTTTGAGTGTTATTTTAAATTTAAAAGACTTATTATTATCAAATTTAATATAATTTGCCTAATCCAGTCGCTTCTCGAGTGGTACCTGAACGAACATTTCTGACAAAAATAATGTACGCCACTAGTGTTTGTGAAAGACTTTTAGTTTATTAGATTAGGCAAGTAAAAATACATGTTTTTAAGCCTTTACTTTTGGTTCGTATTTTGTTTTGGTTTCAAGAAAAATATGTCTTTATTTTATACCCTTGGATCATCCAAAAACATGGGGAAAATTTTAGAAACACTTTGGAAACCTTTGTCAGTTTTAATGTTAATGGTATTTAATCTAGTGTTTGTACTTAATGTTTTTAATAATAAAAATTAATTATTTATTTAAGAAAATTATTTAAAAACAAATCCTCTGTTGTTCGTGTAGTCGAAGGGTATGCATGCAATTAAGTTTTTTTTCTTCAGAAACTAAACAAAATAGAAATAAATTTTAAGAGCCAAAAAGCTGTATTGTTGCTTGCCTAATCCAAATAAAATATGAAATTAGCACAAATATTAGTGGCGTAATTTTTTTTGTTAGTTAGAGCTAAATTAGCATTTTTATGCTACAAATAACAAATCTTATCAAAATTGATAGGAAGATTTTAATGAAAACCCGATTTTTATGTATCTGGGAAACATTGCATTCTAGGGCTCATGTTTATATAATTTTTTTATAATTTTTAATAGTAGAATCTGCCTGTATATTTTTAAACAACATTTTGTAACACCCTGTATACAGCGTGGTTAATTAAGTGTGCAACAAATAACAAACTTTTTTGCTTGTAGTTTCTAAATTTTTTTTTTTATTAAAGTTACAGAATAGTTCCAAACTATAATAACAGTTTTATTAAAAATCCAAGCATATACAGGGTAGGCCAAAAAAATTAGCAACTGTTTGAAAGTAATGAACAGCGTTTTAAAAAATAATAACAATTTTTGTATGTTAGAAGAACGAATTTTACATACATAATATTAATAATAAACTATTTGTTTAGTAAAGAAAATATGTATAAAATACTATAGGGTTTTGTTAAATATTTTTTAAACCATCCTAAAATTGGCAGCAGATAAAAAAATTGTTAATTCAGTTATTTAAAAAAAATCACGTTTTTAAAAGTTTGTTAGTTATAGCTTCTTAAGATAAGTAATAAATTTAAATTATGAAAATATGTAATAATACGCGGTTCACTTTCAATAGGAGACCATTACTGTGTATTTAGGCATTACTTTTAATTAAAAATAATTTTTTATATACGATTTCGTTACTCTTTTTTTTAATAAGGGTACTTTACTCTTAAGTAGTTTTTAGATTTTTTGGCATACCCTGTATACCCTTTGATTGAAGAATAAAATTTTGTGAAAAATTGCAAAAAAAAGTATTTCATTTGTTGCACACTTAATGAACCACACTGTACATATTAGATTTATTTAAAAAGAGTATCTCCATATTATTCTTTTTTTTAGAAATAAATTAAACAAGTATGTTTTTGTGTATTTATTCACACAAATGAAAACAACACACACACGTCCTGCCAGTTTAATACGTGAAAATTACCTTTCAGTATGTGAAATTTGTAAAGAGTGTATAAATACTTTTATGCACTTTAGGGACTTAAAGGGTACTTTAAATCCCTATTTATTTTTTCCGTGATAAAAAATGGTACTCTAAATCACTAGGAATTTAATATTTAGTTTAAATCTATTCGCAATACGAGCTAAATTTATTTTATTTTTATTTATAAGTCAAATATGCCAAACCTGAAGGACATGTACCTATAACATAATAATATGCTAATGCAATAGAAATGTAACGTGTTTAAAACCATAATAACTATAAAAACAACTTAGTTTTTATTTAATATTAAATGTAACGTGTTTAGAACAATAACAAGCTGAAATTTCTGATTAAATACGGAACACCACTGGTTTTGGTTAGCGTGCTGTCATTCATGTCTGTCAGCTGTCGTGTAATCTTTAACATAAACATTTATTTCTGTTTTTATTTCATTATTTATAATAAATATTTCTTTAACGTTTTACTTATCCTAAAGTGCATAAATACACCTTAGGACTAAAATGGTTTTAAATCCCTCGACAAATTATAGCCCTTTGGTCGGGCTATAAAGTTTTGTCTTGGGATTTAAAATACCACTTTATTTCCAAGGTGTAGAATGTACTATTTTAAATCCCCTGACAAATTATAGCTCTCCCGTTGGTCGGGCTATAAACTTCTTGTCTCGGGAATCAAAATACCACTTTATTCCCCAAGTGTATAATGTACTATTGGTTACAAAATGCCAGTTATTTACTTATATGCCATGTTATATTAAAATTGTTATTTCTTACCTTGAGGTAAAAATCCATTTTCAATTAGTTTAGCTTCCATAAGCAGCTTAGGTACAAGGAGACAAAATGCAATTGCGATATGTATGAAAGGTGCCGTTGGTCCTCCATATCTAAATAATCCGCATCCTCCGCCAGTAGTAAGAATTTCGGGAGGCTCTCTGCTACACATGGACATCTGTCGTCCCAGCTTATAACCATCGTTAGCTAAATTTCCAATCTGTAAAAATAAATAGGGAACATTCTAAGAAAGCTAAACCCTTTTAGAAAATAACAAAATAACTTCTGAAAATTAACATCTGCCAAAAAATATTAAGGTATATTATTAAGTATTGTGGATATCAAGTCGAATTGTGGATACTAAACTAAAGTAACATGAAACTATTTAACTAAATGAGTGTCATACTGCAACTTTAATTAACGTTAATCTTGTTTTTATTATTTTTACAATTTCAAACGTTTAGCATTTTAATATTTTGTTTAAATAACAAACAAATTATGTTAAAATATGTCTTTTTCATTTTATTAATTTAATAATTTGTTAAAAATTATATTTTTTTTTATTAAAATGCTTAAAATGTCATTTCTAGATAACAAATTAAATCATCAACGCTAAAGTAAAGCTATCCAAACAATTTATATTTCAATATATACTACAAGTATTTGCTCCTAACCATTTCCCTAATTGCATGTCATACTATAGTTAATTTAATTTTTTTACCCTATATTATTTTTTAAAATTTTTATTAAACTAGTAAGAGATGATATTAATTACTGTAGATTAAGATATGATCATGATCATGTTAAAAATGGTTAGGATTCATTAACGCGAAAACAGTACATCGAATAAAAAAGTCAGGGGATTAAATTTCTTATAAATTAAACGAGAATTCTTAAAAATATTCTTATTTTAAGAAAATCCAGTGGCGTACCATTTTTTTAAATATTTACTTATAATTTTTTTCCTTGTATGTTTAAAAAGTAATTAGAAAGAAACGTTTTTTTTATATTAAACAACCCATATTTTAAAAACTATGACGTTTAGGAAGTATGTTGTGTATATAAGTTTATGAAGTTTTTTTATATTCTTTTGTTGAAGAATCCCCTTACTGGTATAGTAAAGGTAATTAGTAACGTTCGTATTTCGTTTAATTTATGTAATTGGGGTTAGCATTCGGTTTTACTGAATTTTAATTAATGATAAAGCTTTTCAAAATAAATGTTGGTTAAATTAAACACTAATATGTTAGCAATATATTTTAAATGCAAAAGCTCAGCAATCGGTCAAAGTTCAGAGGAACGAAGCTTGATCCCTCAGTGTCAGTAAAACTAAGCCCAAAGGATCGGCTTAATATATGGCTACAGTTTACAGTACTACTGCATTTTTAATTGGGAATTTGCGCATATGATTATGTCCATACTTTTTGTTATTGTTAATGGTATTTAATAAAATTTAAATAAAAATTGTTTTCTTTTTATGCACCTAAATCATGATACAACGAATAGAAGGTAGGGTTTGCGCATAACGTTTATTACATGATCACCGCCTCTGACGTAGTAATGTGAGGACATTTTCCATACAAAGTAGAAATCATACGCTTGTATTTGTGTTTGTAACAGTTTGTTTGGCGTTTTACTTTGCTGTTCGGCAGTTTTGTGACTTTAAAACTAGTTAAATTATAGGATAATTTTTTTGTTTTAAAATGCTTAAACAGAGCTTTAGAACATAAGTTCCGTTAAAGCTAATAATAATATTTTAAACTAGTTAACATCATATTTTAGATTAACAGTAGTATTATTTAGGATATGTTCTATATTGGTTGGGCGGATTCATTTATTCGATGGTAACTGGTTGGGTACACGCCTTAATCTACAAAAATGGGTATAAGTATAGCGAGCTGACCCTGGTCAGCCCTATTGACCCCTATAAACTGACTGGGCGCCTAAAACAAAATAAAGAATTAATATTTTGATTTTGGTGGATGGCGCTTGAGACCAGCCAAACCAAGAAATTTAAGAAAGAAGGAAGAACATTTGACCATTTTTAGTGTATATTTAGGTTTATTTTTTTAATTTAAGCTTTAAAGTTGTACTATTCTAAAAACTTGTTTCTTCAAAATTGTCCTCATATTTAAAAAATAAACCAAAATTTACAAACTTTGCAGGCTTTATTATGGCTTCAATTTAAATATTGCCGGAAAAAATTTACATTTCTACGTCATAGTGCATAGCGAACCAATTTGGAATCTGCTGTTTATCTTACCTTGTATTTGCTATGTCATGCACCTAAATATTGTCTTTCTATACAGAATCAGCCAGCCAAATATACATAATATGTGCACAGCAGTGCATGGAAAAGGGACAGTCTAACGCGAATACCGGTATGTAAACATTTCGGATTGGGTGACTAATAGTGCTTGTTTTGTTATTGCATTACTGGCTAATATACTTTTAAAATAGCTATGCGATATATTCTTACATGTTGTTTATAATTTTAAATATTGTCCCACCGGGAACTGCTGTAATCGATTTCTTAAAAGAAGGCTTTGGACAATTTTAAAATTTGGTAAAAATTGAAAATTTGGTAACATTATAAAGTCAGTGGGGGACATATAACTAAAATATTTTGACAGCTCTATCACTTCCGGTTATACCGGAAGTTAATATCAACTTCCTTATTTTAAAAGAAACACCCCATATATTATTTATTTTTTAAATTCTGCGTTAAATTCTAAACATAATTTATGTATAATGTTATATACCTAAGTCCAACCGATTTTAGCTTAAATATAGTTTATGTCATGTAAATAAATTTTATGTCAAAATGGATTTGCAAGCCATTACATATAGTCATCAATTTCTTCCAAATATAAGCGTTAATTATGATTTGGGGTTGGATTCCTTGTAGAAAAAGAATTGTTTTAGTAGACTGTATTGATATTTTCACAATTAATAAATACAGAGTGGTCAAAAATAATGGTAAAAACCTTAAAGTCAATTTTTTTAATGAAAACCCACATATTTTTTAATTTATCCTATTAAGCATCAAAAATAAGAATAAGTTTGTAGAAAGATATTTATATCAAAAATTAAAATTTTTAAAATATTAACTTTAATATTTATCTATTTTAACAATGCTTTTAAGTACGGATAGGTACGCTGTAGTTGGCTATGACGATGACGCCGCATTTTGTTACCAAGGCCAACTGGAAGCCAAACTAAGCCATATTTAATAGCATTGTTAGAATAGGTAAATATTAAATTATTAATATTTCTAAAACTATAAATTTTTGAAATAGATATTCTTATACAAACTTATCCTTATTTTTGATGCTTAAGAGGATAAAGTAAAAAAAATAAGGGGTTTCCATCAAAAAAACTTTTAAGGTTTGGTCATTATAATCTTTAACGATTATTTTTGACCACTCTGTATTTATTAATTGTGAAAATAATAATACAATCTACGAAAATATTGTTCTTTCTTTACGAGAAACCCAACCCCAAATCATATTAAAGGGTGTCGTTTAGAAGAAATTGATGGTTATGTAATGGCTTGCAAATGTAATTTTGAAGAAATGTAAAATAAGTCCAAAACGGTTGGACTTAGGTATAGAACATTATACATAAATTATGTTTGGAATTAAACGCAGAATATAAAAAATTAATTATATATATATATATATATATATATATATATATATATATATATATATATATATATATATATATAGGGTGTTTCATTTAAAATAAGAGAAGTAGACATTAATTTCCGGTATAACCGGAAGTGGGCGAGCTGTCAAAATAATTTAGTCATATGCCTCCCACTGACATTATAATGTTACCACATTTTCAAAATTGACAAAAGCCTACTTTTCGAGAAATCGATCGCAGCAGTTCCCGGTGGGACTCCCTGTATAGTCTAAAGATTTAGGTAACATAAATAATATGTATACAGCATAAGCAAGTTGTTGGCATGGCTCAATCCAATAAGGGAAATTGAATTAGTTGTATGCGTGACCTAGTAAATTGAAAATTTTATCCGTTTTGGTGGAGCCCAAGCTTTAGTCCTTTATCAAATATATGAAATAAAATAAGTTATGACAATTTAGAAAGTATGCGTTTAATCCGGGGACTGAAGAAATTTGAAGCTAACTTGATTTAATTAAAGGATTTAAAGAACAACGTAAGAAATTATTTGTTGGCATTATTTATTTGTATAAAGTTTCTTTTATAATATAACTCCTCGCAAATGTCTTTTTAAATTTAAAATAAATATATAACAATTTGAAACGTATCCCAAAAATTTAAAAAAGATGTTACTAAATGCACGATAACATTTAAAAAAGTCATTAACTTTTTGACGCAATGACGCAAATTTTGTTTTTGCTAAGTATTAGAATAACTCACAATTAATATTATTTTAATTAGTATTAGTATTATTACTATTATTTTAAGTACAAACAACAGAAATAAAAATATTGTTTAAATTTATTTAAAAATACAATTTTAGGTTATAGGCCTACTTATAGGTAATTTGACAGATGCTAAACTCAACTTATTAAATTTTGGTGAACTAAAATAATTGTTTATATTAATTATTTTGAAACAACCAACCTCAATTAACATTAATATAGTTTTTATTTTATTGTTGTTCATAATTAATCCTTTTCACTATGCATATAAATTATTTTTATTTTTAAGCGAAAACGGTGAATCGAACGGCAAAAATCAAAAGGTCCAATTTGTGGCTAAATAAATAAGGATTTTAGAAACAATATTTTTTGAAAAACCAATGGCGTACTTAATTTTTTTTTAATCTTTAGCATTTGCATTCATCCTGTATGGACTTCACTGGTAGGAATTCTTAAAAATCTTTCAGAATAAAAATGCCCATTGATGTGCATGTCATATTTTATAAAAATATCTTCAACAGTGTCAAGGTATGATAAAAAAAACGTTGTTTTCATTTAAACACCATGTGGCTTTAAAGTTAAGAGGTTTAGGACATTTGTTAAAATACCCATTTTTCTTAAATTTATTTTATTTATTTTAAAAGCTTGTGCAGCTTGAAAGGAGATGCCGATTTACTAAAAAGTATTTACATAAAAGTCACAAAATAAGTTTACTAGAAACCTAATATTTTTAACCACTGCTATATTTCGTTTACTATTGATACTAGGTATGCGTATTAAAGGTATTTGTTATTAATGGTCGGTGTTCAGGGCAATTTCTGATTAAACCAGGATTAAATAATTTGTATGTTGTATGTGTTGTGTGTATTTGACAGTGCGTAGTACTTTTACTCTTTGTAAAATAATAAAAAAATTGAGATAAAATTAACTTCATTAACTTACGTAAAGTGTTTATTTTTAAAAAAAATGTTTTATGTGAAAACTTTTCTAATAAATTTTTTTGACAATTTGGCTTCTCTTTGTAAATTCTAGAAGCTGTAAAAATAAATGACTGAACTTTGTAAACATCTTTATATTTAGTTATTTGTAAAAATAATTTTAAATTAGTTTTCTAATAGCTAAGTTATACAGGGCATGAACACTCTTTTATGTTATACGCGTTAATTATAAAGATGTGAACAACATTGTATACAGAACGTCTTGAAATAACAAATGAAGATCTAAACAACATTGTATACAGAACGTTCTGAAATAATAAAACACAATACACGTGATGTGTGTTTTCTGCTCAATATACTTGTTTAGTGCCGCTTTCGTCATTTAAGTTTTTGGTATATGCAGGCTGTATACATATGCATCAGTGAATTTGTCTCTAATTTGCATGTATAGTTAAAAATATTTACAAAAATTTTAATACATCTTGTATAGTAGGTTTACCAACTGAACCTCTAAAAATATCAGCCTATATTTTATAATATAAATGAACATTATGACAATCACTTTTCGCATGACTAAACATGCATTTTCATAGAACCACGACCTAGTTTAACGTTATTGACACTATCTGGCATGGCTCTACTGCTTTTACTACATTATACGAGAATATTATGTGAAGGCGAGTTTCATTGAAATTTTACTGTCAACCAATGCACTGGTTGATATCGAGCCAAATGCCAGCCCCACATTGTCTAGTTGAATATCTATTATATTTTAATGGACTAAAATGGTGGCTGTGCTGAAAACAGGGCGAATAAACGATGAGTAATATACAGTGTTATGTTTGCCTGGTTACAGAAACTGCATTTAAGTTAATAAAATAAACAAAAGAGTTGATATGGCCTTTCACCAGAATATACATATAGGGTTTTTATTTAAAAAAAGTTTTGGTGAAAATAGACCAATTTGAAAAAGTTTCTAAAATACATCAAGATATCGTCCCTTTAACCCCTTAACTACCAGACACACCATGCCAAAATTCTTAAATAAGAAGTGAGGTCGAGTAATACATCATTTTAAGGCTCTTGACGGGTATTTTAAAACCCTAGAATATAAAGTCAATATCCTTTACCTACTACAAAATGGTGGTACTTTAAATATTATCTGAATTACCTGATTTATATTGGCCATATTTCCGAAACTAATAAAGTTAGATATACTTAAGGTGGTATTTTTAAAGCTCTTTAAAAGTTCTTTTAAATGGTAATAAATATACCTAATAAAAAACCTTATTAAAAAATATGCACTTTTCATTCTACAATTCATATTATCATCAGTATCACAGTTAAAAAAGATCTTTAAAAGAGCTTCAAGAAAATACCACATTAAGTATATTATTCAACTTTATTAGTTTCGGAACTTTGACTATCCAAATCAGGTATTTAGGTAATATTTAAAGTACCGCCATTTGTAGTAGGAGAAGGTATTGACTTTCATATTCTAGGGTTATAAAGTAATCGTCAGGAGCTTTAAATGATGTATTACTCGACCCCTTCTTATTTAAGAATTTTGGGGTGGTGGCCCTGGTGGTTAAGGGGTTAAAGGGGCACCTTCCAATCTTTTGTAAAAAATGTTTTCCCTTAATAAATATTTTGACGTATTTCGGCGATTTTCTCAAATCTGTCTCTTTCCGCAGATAACTTGACTGGTAAGTTTTTAAATGAATGTGAGTGTAGGTGTTTATTTTATTTTTTGAAAAAAAATCAACTTTTGTATAAAGGCAAACTTCTACATGCGGTAAGTGCGAGGCTTTTACATGTTTCTTTTACGACACATACAAATTTTGCCTTTCATGATACCTTTTAGAACGCAGACGGACGTTATGAAATAAAAATACTACCTTTAAACTATACCCATTATTATCAAAGTAATGACATTCACACCGGATATCTTATTTAACGTCGGTTTTTAAATATAACCTAAGGATTCACGATGTTTACTGATGGTCACCCATTTAGTTACTGACCGTGTTTAGCTATGCTTAGGTTTGCTAATCAGAAGAAAAACGGTGTGTCAATCTTTTATATATTATGAAGGATCAAAGCACCCAAAACAAGTTAAATATCTTTACAGTGTTGTTCATAAAAGTCTAAAAGTGACAGAAAAGGTAAAAAAAACATAACTTTAATCAAAGAAAAAAATACCAAGGCTAAAGTAAAATGTTAAAATGGTGGTGACGAAATATTTGATATAACTTATGTGCATCAAAAAGTTACATAGCGCTTCCAGTATGAGTTAATTAAAAACGTACTTGTTTCAATAAACTGCAACAGAAGATACACATTACAATGCACACTACAAAAAATTGCAAATGAACGAATTAAATAAAAATGCAAATTGGAAAAAACTTTATTTTCTAGATAAAATTTTGATATTTGTAAATACCAGTAGTTCCAAATAATGGCGCCAAAATCACTAATATGAAAAAATAAGTCTAAGAGCTATCCCACTTGTTTTATAAAAAAAAAGGTTTTATTTTTTCCCTATATTAAAGAGCAAAGCCAACAACAAATGCAGGGTGATTCTTAACCTATACGCATAAACTTGGGATAATATTGCTAAGGACAAACCGAAATTAAAAAGTGAAAAAACGAGGTTATGTATTTTCATCTAGATATTTTATTTGCGTTCGTTAATTGCCGATCGCTTCGTCTCATCTGAAATGACGTCAACAAAATCTCTTCGCATTTGAGAGGCGATTGCAGAACGCGCCTAATACAATGTTGTTCTGTTTCAGTGGCGGCTCGCGGGTCTAAAAACAGGTGTAGTGCAGGAAGGGAAAAAAGCGCATTCACCATTTTAGCAAAATTGAAAATACTCAACTATCAAAAGTCTAAGTAAAAAGTCTTGATATCTAAACTTCCCTAAATTTTATACACCAAATCAATCCTTCTATCTTTTAATGCAGCAAATTTATTAATTATATCTTCATAAAATGGTTGAGTTTTATCAGTTCCTGTAGAAGCTCCTTTTGAATTGAAATATTGGCCAAAGATAAAAGTCTATCTATTTTTTTTCGCCCTTTCGGGGTCATCCCAACCAGGCCCGACGACCGCCCCCTAGGTGGTGCACTGCAGCCTGAAGGCTTATTGTACCTTGACCCCTACTCCTTCCCATTCACACACCATTCATTCCATAACTTGGATGGTTGTTGCTCGGTCCGTTTGTTCACCCCCGAGCAGAACACTGCGTGCCGTTGCCCAAAACCCACAATGCCGGTCACCCATCCAAGTTATGGGCGCGCACTTCACTGCTTAACTCCGGAGATCGACGCTTGCCGATACAACCGGAGCAGCCACAAGCGCGCCTATCTTGGAATATAGTGTTTCTTAAGAAAGTTTTTAAACGCTTAAGATAAGAAAAACTCCGTTCCACTTACACGCTTGTCGACGGTATCGTTAAAATTAGCGAAAAAAGTTTATACGTCTCGGTAAAAATGTCTTTATTTGCGCCAACCTGTTTCACTAACTGCTGCAATGAAATATTATTATATAACTTTCATCAGCAAATATAAGGCCAAGTTTATTTTTGAGCCGCTCATTTTTTGAAAATGATTCGGCATATATCTCCAATAAATTTTAAGAAGATTCAGTGGAAATAGTTTGGTTATACTGGCCAAACTTTGCAGTATCAGCAAGACAAAGAAATTGTAGTTTGTAACAATCTTCGAATCTTACTTCCATTTCCATCAAAATATGATCTAATATTTTATAGAGAAGTGCTCTGTACTGTCCTTTAATTTCATCCTGTGAAAAATCACTGTCGCGAATAATACTTAAACGGAAACAACCGAAATAATACGTGAAAACCAACGAAACGACCAAAACCTATACTATCTTTTTAAGGCTAGCGATTTACCAAGCAATACACCGGATAGTCCCACCCGCGATTCTGGCCGCCGGCAATTATAGCGTTGTCATGGCAACGGGGCACCAAAGCGTAAACAAAACCCTGCATGAGGTGTATACTTCGGTCCGTTTTATATTTGCAATACACTTACTGATCGCGGATTGCGATGTCGCGTTGCCGAAAGCGGAGGAAAGCGACTCGCGCCAGCGGTTAATTTATATGCTAGATTTTTCATGGTAAGTTTTACAAATAAGGAATAGAAATGAGAAAAATGAATTTAATAATAGTAATATGTTTTTTTATGTTTTATTATTTACTTTTGGTGAAGTGGCACTTCACTTACTACACCTGAATAGCCGCCACTGTTCTGTTTAAACGACCACACCTTTGTTTTACCAAACAATAATCCCTTGATAGCCTGGTGTCGTGTCGAAACATCCACTATATTCTCATTGGTAAAGCTATATAATGGAGGTTCGGTATTGTAGTGTGTATGTCGCCCATTTATAGTGACATCAAGAAAGTTTATAAACGTTTTTAAATGATACAATATTAGCAAGTGAGTCAATAAACTGGTATAAAGCCTTGTTGCCAGCAGCGGCTGGTGGTTAAATTTTTATAATTGTTGATTATTACAGTATATAAAATCACATTGGCACTAATAGTGAATTATTATTTACCTATAATAAGAGGTATACATAAAATTTTAAACATTAGTAGGTGCGAATATTGACCTATCACCAGCCACTGCTGCTTGTTGCCTCTACAAATGTCCATTTTATTTTTCTTTAAAAAAGGATTATAGTGCGGGTAGTTGGTTTTCTTCATAATTTATCGAAATATGACTGGCGTTTTCTTACCTTTAATATAGCCACGGAAAAAAATATTGGCAACAAAAGAAACACCGCTCCATTTAGACCTAGGCTGCAGTTAAGCTCAAGATATGGCAATCCGTCTGGCCAGGTTAATACAGAATACCCTGAAACAAAAAAAGTATTTTTAGAGGTCGTTTAGAAGGTCGTTCTGCAAAAAGCCAAATATGGGGACCTATTAGTTGATTGTCTATAATACCAGCCCAAACATTAATAGAAATTTTTTCTTGATGGTGCGTTTCGCGGAATGCGTGTGGATTTTCTACGCTCCAAATATGTGTAATGTGTTGATTAAACACACCATCGCGAGTAAAACCGGCCTCATCGGTAAACAACACATTGCGAATCCAATTTGGTTCATTAGCAGTTTTTTGCAAAAACCACCGACAGTAATTTCTACGCAAGGCGTAGTCTTCTGGTTTTAACGCTTGCACTTTTTGCACATGCACCTCGAAAGCTTCCCGGTCTTGAAGTTGTTGAACTACAGACACGAAAGTTCTTTCACTAGGGGTGTTCCGATCTGGATATCGCTCTTGATATAGCAGCCTGGCATGCCGAGCATTTTGCCTAGCTTCTCATAACACAAAACCATGTTTGACTGACATGGTTTTGTGTTATGGGGACTCGATTGAATTTCGTTGCATTTTACGTAAATTAAAACAATATGCAAAACATAATAAACGCACAATTTGGTAAATTCTTCGCAATATTATTTAAAACGCAAACCAGGGCAAGCAAATTTCGTCTTTCTGTAACCTTGCATAAGGAAGCCTTCTTATTGGTCAGTTAAATCATGCCATTCTTCAGGGCTTCCTTGGCAACAACAACGCGAATTTGCGATGTTCAGCTGTACAATTGTACTACATCTAGTACAGTTAGTATATTTAGTTTTTATGTTTATGGCCGTCCATGTTAGTAGCACAAAAGCTAAGTACTAAGTACCGTGGGTGCCAGGTTTTTAGATGTTAAAGCCATTTAACGACTGAATAATGTTATCCAGAGGGCACCACCATTTTATCGTAGATTTCAAAGCACACAATAGAGGACAATAATATACCGGCATAAAAAAGTTAACCAATTTTTATTATCTACTTATGACCGGCGTAGGCGTTACATTAAATAATAACCTTAAATAACATTTAGAGCTTCAACAGCTTTTAGAAGGCTAGAATTTCTTTCTTGACTGGAAAGTACTTTTATTTTCACGAGTACACTCTTTACACTTTCACCATAAACTTCCCTTCTCTTCCGTACCAATGAGATGTACAGTAATATAGCAACACAAAGTAATTGTTTCATGCATTTTGTAACCGTACATCTGAAGAAGCCCCAAAATGTCCACTTCGGCTCCTTTATCCCTAAAGTATGTTAAATATGCCGTCTACTTTTTATACCCACGGTAATAAGTTCCTAGACATCAAGCTTTTATGAACAACATGAGATAAAGAAAAAGGTTTAAAAAAATTGAACTTACAAGTTTCAGTAAATTGATAAACCCAGTTACGTGCAAACTGCAAAAATGTTAGAATAAATTGCAATAAATTTCTTGCAAAAAACATCTAAACTGCAAAAACACCTGTGTTTGTGGCGCTGATCACGGATCTGAAAAAATTTTTAGTCGGAAACATTTGTTTCCGAGATATCCATCATTAAAGTTGGCATTTGAACTAACCTCATTTTCACTTTATTCCCCCTTCTTTGGCATACAATTCTTGATTTTAAGTTAAAGTGGTACACAATATTTGATTTTCACCTTTTAAAACCTCATTCTTCTACGTATTTTACACTTTTTTGAATTAAATTGCATAGCTTCGCTTTCAATCGTTTTTAATCGTAGCAGAATATGGTGGAGGCGGTGGAGCAGTGAATACACGGTTGCAACGTTTTTAAAGGGACCCTTCCCAATTTATTTGATAAAAGGTGTAAAAACATAGAAAAACGGGGTTTTAAAAGGTGAAAATCAAATATTGTGGGCCACTTTAGCTTTAAATCAAGAATTGTGTGCAAAAAGAAGGGGGAATAATGGTGAAAATAAGGTTAGTTTAAATGCCAACTTTGATGATGATTATCTCGGAAACCAAACATTTCCGACTAAAATTTCTTTCAGATTCGTGATCAGCGCCCCAAAAAACCAAACATACCAAATTTGGTTAAAATCGGAGTTGCGGACACTTTCTGTACAATTACCGTAGTTTTTTTGTACATTTGTCTCATAGGGAATAATCTTTTGTACTCTTTTCTCGTGTGAACCACCTGTCGTCTGTCGGCTCTTAATTTTGATGAAAGAAAAGCGAAAAGTAACAAAAACTTTATTTAAAAACGCAGTAAAATTTGTTTTAATAGTGTTTTGCAATAAAAATACCGTTTTGTGTATTTTAATTCAATTCTTTGTGCGCATACGTGTCGCGTCGCAGTGTTTAAAAAGTTTGTAAAGTAATTAACCACCTAAAAGTGTACTTGATTTGTGGAAAAAGTAATCTTTACTTTCATTATACGCTGGAACAACCTAGTAGCGTAATAAAGGATAATTTGTGTAATCATGTAAGTTTTTCGTTTGATCGAATTGAAACAGCAAAACCCATAGATAAACTGGTAAAGAACAAAATAAATTTGGCAACTTTTCTCAAGCTCGTTGACGTAACCACGTGTTATAACTGCTTTCAGCTGTTTTTGACAGCGACAGAAGGTAAACATATGTATTTAAAGGGATTTAAAGAGCTGGTCAGTGGCGGGTTTGCTTTTTAATCGTAAAATTTTGGGGTTCATTATCACTGTTATTTATGGTGGTCCGCCATTTTTAATAATTTTTATTCAATTTATTTTTACACAAGGATTTTGGGATTTAAATATATTAAAAAGTATTTCCATAACACCCTGTATATATATATATATATATATATATATATATATATATATATATATATATATATATATATATGATATATAATAAAAGGTAAAAGTTATTTGGGCATCAATGACTGTAAAAATAAATAAATAAATAAATAAAAAATTCCCTGTAAGAATTCGGCTACTATGGTTACGGTGACACGTGTTTCGTCTTCGTTAAGACTTGTCAAACCGCTTCAGGTCGCTAGACGCCTTGATGACGCCCCGACTGACTGTAAATATTCTTTCTGGATCCCAGAACTAATAAATACAGACAGCGGTGCCATCTCACCAAGAAATTTATTTTTATTTATTTTTACAGTCATTGATGAGCCATATGCCCAAAGAACTTTACCTTTTATTAATGTATTTATATCAAGGCTCAAGAATCATTCACTTTATAAATATATATGAAAAATAATTTCACGCAAACGCAACCAAATGCTGTAAAATTAATTTAAAAGTAATCCATGTAAAATTAAACATATGCCGGACAAATGAACATCCAATGTGTCATAATTATTATTCGAAAACAAAGCATTGTAATTTTCAATTAGCAAAATCACACTATTTTCTATAGTAATTCATTTTGGTGTTCACACCTGATTTATCCCTTTATATAAACCAGCCGTGAATTGGCCAGAACCGATGTCGACCATTGTTTCCGCGTGTTAGGGACGAGTTGCATTCGTGCTTAAATTTAATTAGAACTATTGAAAACTTTTTAGTTGTTCTGAGCGGATTTCCAAATGTAAGTTTACAGTATTTCACACAAAGCTTTATCTGTAAATTAGTAAATTTTAAAGTGCACTAAACATCGTCGGTTATACTCGTACAAGCTGTATCTAAATTAGTTTATGAGAATTACTACAAACCTTTTCATATTTTAGTGCCAAATAATAACAAATACATTGATTTTTCAAATAATATATAGGGTGTTCTCAAAGTTATTTAGTCAGAATGATGGTTCTGTTTGAGATATACAAGGTGCCTCTAAAAGGTTTGTACCAAATGCTACTATACACCCCCTTGGGGAAAATACAACGATCTAATGCAATTTACCTTAGTCCAAAGGTTGATCGCTTGCAAGATACTGGGTGTCAAAGTTTTTATTTAGTAAATATTAAAGCTACTTATAGTTTTGCTGTTAAATGTAGAGAAAGCCACCTGTACTTCTTTGTTTTTGTTGGAAGTGTCATTACTTTTTTGCCGCGGTATAATATGATTCTAGTAAATAATTTAATAATATTTTTGCACAAAAAAAAATATACTTGAAAAATATCGCTACGAGCAACCGATTTTTTATGAACCGTTTAATTTTAGATAAAAATGTCCTTCAAATTCCTTTATGTTTTATTTAGGCCACCCAGGTTTCTCTAAAAGGTCTATACAAATTATTCCTACCACTCCCTTATGCAAAATATGACGATTTAGGTCAATTTGCCTTAGTTGAAAAGTTGATCGTGGGCGAGATACAGGGTGTCCAAGAAAAATAAAATAAAATTTGATACCCTGTATCTTGCAAATCATCGACCTTTCGACCAAAATACATTGCATTAGATCGTTGTATTTTGACTCAAAGAATTTTGGTAGAATTTTGTACAGACTTTATGAACACTACCAAGTGGCCTAGATAAAGCGTGAATTAATGCAATGACAAACATTGGTATGAAATAAAATGTTTATTCTGAAATATCTCAGGAAGGGTTGTTCGTAGCGATATTTATTAAGTAGACCTTTTTACGCAAAAAAATATGAGAAGTTATGACACTTTAAAGTTAGGCAAAGAACTGCAGGTGGCTCCCTCTATATTTTAAGACTTAAACATAAACATATTTCGATTCCTCACTCTAAAAACATTTTCGTACTATATTTTGTGGAAAAATGTCTTATAATAAATAAAATATTTAATAATAAGTAAAATAAAATAAAAACTTTGACACCCTGTATCTTGCAAAAGATTAACTTTTTGACCATGGTTAATTGTGTTAGATCGTTGTATTTTGGTCCAAGGAATTGGTGGTAGCATTTTTACAGACCTTTAGAGACACCCTGTAAAATTGTTTTTAATGGTTTATTCCTCTCCCAACAGAAATTTTTTTAATGTATTACGTTACAAGGAAAAATATCAGATTTAAGAGCGAACAAAACTAAAGTTGTAAAATGTATTTGTCGCGGTTTCAATAACAATATAATTCACCAACACAAAAACAAATAAAAATAAACTCACAAACGACGGCATGTTATATACAGCTATATTGAATTTTCCTCGCTAGATTTCCCTCATTATTCTGTATTTTCTTTTTCTGCATTCGCGTGTATTGCAGTTGAGATGCATATAACGTTTAAATAAACGTCTATTTCCGAAATTAGCTTTTGTGTTTGCTGTAAGTGATGCTGTCAGATGCAAGTTGACGATGGTTGAAATGAAATAAATTTGAACCAATTAACATTTGTGGAACACAATTTTGAAACAAGATTTTTAGATAAAGAAACTAGTTTTATAAGATTAAAGAAATATGTTACAAGTAATGGAAACCAGTTGTTCTTATGGACTACTGAGATAAGGCAAGGTGTTCCTCAAGACTCAATACTGGACCCAATTTTGTTTCTGCTTTATATTCCACTGGTCAATAATATAAAATTGTTAGATGTTATAATACACTAAAATCTAAGTTGGAAGATTAAGAGATTCATTTTTGTAGACAGTATTTGCAGCTTCAATTTATCTTGTGTCCAGTCCCTCATAGTTATGAAATTCTGTTTTCTGGATCTTCTACGCATGCAATAAATATCTTTAGAACACAAAAGCGTATTATTAGATGCATACTTAAACTGCATTCTTGATCCCTTTGTTAACCCCTGGTTTTTAAACTGTTCCTAGAAAAAGAATCCACATTTATTCGGTATAAACTCTAAGTTTTACTCCAACTCCGTGACAATTGTTACTAGACGCAGGAGTGATCTTAGTATTCCTTCTTATAACTCAACGTTTTTGAGAGATGACCTTATTATTGTGCGGTCAAGGCTTATAAATCATTGCCACATAACTTGAGTGAATTAGAGAACCAAAATACATTTAGAAATTCTGTGATGCTGTTCTTGCAGACGAATGTGTATTTACTATTTCAATTTTGATCGTTAAACATGGATACATACTTTAAATGTTATGTCTAATTATTACAACACCTGTATTTTTTGTTTTATTTTAACTGTTTTTGTGGACGCAAGTCTAATTAATTTTAACAGTTTTTATATAAATATATATTTAAATTATTTTTATTCATCATTTTTATTGTTTATTATATCCACACATTTTATACGTATTTAAAAAGAGTTTTATAAATGTTGTTCGTCATTTTTAAATGATTGGTTGAAAATAAAGGATATATATTTAATATTAATATAAATTATAGCTATTATAATTAAAACTTAAACACAAGGATATTTTATTTTTCCGTCAAAAAACCTAAATATTGATTTTTAATTCGAGTAAAGCATGACTGCAAAAACGTGTAATAAACACTTGCCATTTATTTTCTAATATGTAATACTATTAGGAAAGTCTTTGTACCTTTATAAACCCTTGTACCCAAAGAATAATCAAAAACGAGATTTCACTTGCAAAAATACCTTTTAAAGACTTTTATTTATGAAAAAAATGTATACAATTTATCCATTAGAAAATATACAACCCTTAAAAAACTTATTAAATTTACTTTAAAAATATTATTAGACACACTCTTTACCACGTTAGCAGAACGGTATTAAAAACGTGTCAAAAGTGTATTGAAAAAAGCAGTCAATATTTTAAATTATAGCATATATTTTTTTTTTTTTTTGTTACATTTGTATTATATATATATATATATATATATATATATATATATATATATATATATATATATATATATATATATACTTATAAATATTATGAAAATTGTTTGTAGAGCTAATAAATGGCCTTCACAGTCATGGCCTATTGGAACAAAAATATTTTATACGTATTTTACGAAATTAAAAACGTGTTTTTAAATATACTGTAAAGTAGACCATAATACGAAAATAAAAAATGAATGATGGTATCTTATAAATGAAACGTCTAAGTTAAAAGTTGCATGCGTAAACGAATTGCTGATTGCTGAAAAAGTGATATTATTTATACGGATTTTAAAAACATAATAAATACAGCAGTTTTTAAAATCAAATTATATATCAAATGGTCAAAGTAAATAATATTATTACTAATCAAAAATCAACAATATTAAATCAATTTGAATTATGTAACTTTTTGTTGTTTTATTTAATTTTATAAAATATTGAAGAAATTAAATTACCACTTCAAAATAGCTGAATTCCATTTGAAAGATGAGTTTGTATCAACCTGAATAAATAAATTACTTACCCAAAATTTCTTTGAGACACTTATAAGCCATATAGCCTTGCAGTCCAGTACAAAATACCCCGTACCATATCGACCAAAGGTTATTCAAATGAACTCCCCCTTCTTTTTGGTTCGTTTGGGAGTCACTTCATTTTCCGAGGACTTTATCGCCTGGTAAGTTCCCTTGCTGGACTTACTCGACTCGCTCATTTTGTCTTCGTAAGTCTTTTTAAAGTCATTGTTGTTGTCGAATTTCGTTGGGGTCGCGGAGTGTGGACACTGCATTTTTGTAATTGGAAAGGAGTGGTGATTCAGCCTGTAAAAAAGGAGTATTATGTTGTAATAAAATAGCGGTTTTCTTTTTTACTCTATTAGTTAGAATTATTTAAGAGTTGTATTTTCCCAGAAATAACATACAATATGTTCAATAAAGTCCCTAGGGGTGGTAAGTTTTATTCATGCTTAAAACGGTACATTTTTATGATTTTTTTAACAATTTTATCAAAATTTGTATCATAAAATTAATGGTATTTTAAACTATATTATTAAAAATATATTGTATAAATTTTTTGTTAAGAAATTCTAAAAAGTGCAGCATTTGTAGCAATTTTTAAAAAGGTTAGAATAAGAGGGATTGCGATTGTGATTGGAATAAAACGTTTATTAGAGTCATGGATGAGGCGTGCTTATTTAAATTGCTGTCAATGTTGCTCCGATTTACCCTTATTTTTTACCCAATACTCTTAAAAAATTCT
Organism: Listronotus bonariensis; assembly: GCA_014170235.1. NCBI lineage: Eukaryota > Metazoa > Arthropoda > Insecta > Coleoptera > Curculionidae > Listronotus > Listronotus bonariensis. Next base: position 32,776 of record JACEGR010005793.1, read on the forward strand.
CAATTCAGAAAATTGTAATGAAAAAGCAAATAAAAAACACGCTTTTAATACTCCACCACCCTCCTATTGGATCATTACATTTAAATAAATATATTTCAAAAGAACTCCAGCAGACTTCTTTGCTGTATATTGGAAGCGCAGTGAACAGGGTCTTTGATCTCTAACCCATAAGGCCCGGGTTTGAGGTGGTGAGGGATTGAGGTTACTTTTGTGGGTAGTAACTATTTAAAAATAATATTCGTGGTGGTAGTACCGCGTTGCCTAAAAGGTGTTGTGAAATGCAAAAACTGCATATTTTAGTGCTTGGCCAACGTTGACGGAACAATGAAAAAGATTTAATATTCAGGTACCGGGTTCTTAGGTACACTGGTATTTATAGTAGGGGAGCCCACGATGCTAAATGGGGATTTACTCGAGCGTGATAGAGACCTATTGGGTTTCAAAGCTTAGAAGGTAAGAAGAAAAAATGTTATATAATGTATACCTTTTCATCGGTGGGGGAAGCGGCTATAGACTTTTAAATATGTCAAAAAATACTTTTAATATTTCGGCCTGTGGAAATCGTTCGAGTCTGACGTTTTTTTTGTAGCCCTCTGTTTCCTTTACGTCACTCTCAAATTGTCAGATTAGTGAAATATACACTGTTTAGCATATAATTAACTCATCCTATCTTAATCTGAGGCGCTCGACAATTTCTGATGGATAATATTTTTGTTTCTCATGATCGGCGTTGTATACGAAGCTCAGATTTGGTGGAGGTACTTACCCGGGTACAAGCTATCCTACGGTATATTAATCTGCCGCGCTGTAGTAAACTCGGAAATCCCCTCTTGGGCTCCCCTACCATTAGGCATGAGCATTTTTAGGTTGTTACAAAGATAAATAATAATACTTCTAGATACAGTATTACCCATTTTTTTTCAACTTTTAAATCGAACATATCTACAGTACTATTTAAACCTTCGTTTGCATTTATCTAAAAATATGTTTAAAAATCTGAAATAAAATCTTTACTTGATTTCTTGTTTACCTTTCATATTTCCCTAAAAATTGCCCATCTGGAACCAATAAAACTGCCTAAATCTAATCGGAAATGACGCAAACTCTCAAGAAGAATCTCATCTTCATGCCTCAAGTATAAGATACGACCAAGGAAACGAACTTGCCATGTCTCTGACTATATTTATGGCCATTTCCACCCCTAAAGTCATTAGGGGGCGAGACGTATCGTATTTTTCTCAAAAGGGGATGGATATAGTTGGTTGTTTAATGGGAGCAGCTTAGAGGTCGAAGAGTTGGATACCACAATACTAATTTTCGCCGATTTTTATACGTATTTAGGCGGGAACATTTTTGTGTCAAAATTTACTCGTTCAGGGTTATCTCATTATACATCGAATAGAAGGTAGGATCACCAACCATTCCAAATGGTTTAAAAAGAAATACGATTTTAGAATAAAAGCTAATATAGGAATATAGTATTTGATGTTAACTAGTTTAAAATTTTATTATTAGCATAAACTAAACTTATATAATAAATCACTGTTAGAAGCACCTAAAAACAAATTATCTTATTCTTTAACTAGTTTTATGATCTTATTCTTTAACTAGTTTCAAAGTCACAAAACTGCCGAAAAGCAAAAGAAAACGCCTAAGAAACTGTTAAAATTTCAAAAGGTGGTGATTACGTAATAAACGTTATGCGCAAAATCCTACCTTGTATTCAATGTATTATGGGACTATCCGGGTCCTCCTTCCTACACCAACATGCGACAAAAAGTTTAAATGGGAAAGAAAGTCAAGTGAATTTTATCTTTAACGGTTTATAGTTTTTAAAATCCATTCTATAGTCTTTAAAAAATTTAGCCTTAATACAGGGTACTCCCAGCCCCTATACCATTTTAATTTTTTTAAATATCAAAATTAAATTTGGTACGTAGTTATATCATATTAATATGCATTATTTCATGAATTGGATTGTTTTTTTCTACTTTTAGTTTAGCCTGAATCGACCTTAACTTTACTATTTTAAATGAGACACCCAGTATAATTTTACTATTTACAATTATTAAACTCAATTTGCTACTTTTTGACATGTAACTTCTAAATATAGTTGATATTTATTTGGGAATTGCTGTACTTTTACTAACCCAGTATAAACCTTAGCAAATAGTAGATTTGTTGCTTAAGGAAATAAAAGCAACATTTTAAAATTGTATTTCTTAAAGAAAGAATATGACATAAACAGACCCCTGACTCTAGTTATTGAAACTCATTTCGAAAATGTATGGTTTAGTGCGTATGTGGAAAATTTGTAGATATTTAGACCATTTCTTTATTTAGTTACGTGTGTACGAATATGCACGTGCAATTTATGTGGTTTTTATTTTATGTTTGGGGATTATCTTGTCCAAACATTAGCCCTCATATTGGTTTTATATGTGTGTACGAACTATTTGTGCTTAGTAAATTAAACAGGGTGGTTTTTACCCCATAAAATTAAATTTATTGTTCAGAACAACGACAAAAAACATTGCGTTAGAAATTAATGGAAAATGAATCGTTGAGTGCCCCTATTGCTTTATTTAATGATATTTTTTCCAAAATTTTTGCAACTTCTTATATTTAGTTTCTGTATATTAAAAGCTTACTTTAATTAACTTATGCGCATAAAAAAGACGGATTAGAATATTTATTATATTTTATTATTGCAGTTTTTTCAATTGATAGAGTACTCTGGTTTAGATGTATGTAAGTGCGTTTTGTTTATAAAAAATAAGTTATTTGTTTTATACCTTAGTATTCTGGAGTTTTAATTTTTTTTATCTTTGGACAAACCAAGCCTAAATACTAACGTACCGTGGGTGTCTTAAGCGAGGTAAGAGGGAGTTTGTTGACACGGGACTTAAATACTTGAAGGTTTGGGGGAAAGGAAAGACCTCCGCGGCAGCAGGTTCCACAATCTAGAAACTCTAGGGATAAAAGAACGAACAAAGTGGGAAGTTCGAGGCCTGTCCAGTTGGACCGTATAGAGATGCATACGCGCGGCACCACGAGTTTCTCTGGTGGGAACCGTGAGTGGAGGAACTATACTGGACAATTCTTCAGAGCAGAAGCCATGGAAGTCCTATAAAAATCGATAAATCCCCCACAGCCCGACAATGGGCAAGAGGGGGAAGCCTTTCTGTAAGTGAAGGATCATTAATGAGACGAATAGCTCTTCTTTGAATGGAATCAAGAATGCTTAGGGTTGTGGGGGACGCCATGCCCCAGATATGAGAGCAATATTCCAAGGGAGGTCGGATTTGGGACACATATAAAGTGTATAAATTAGAAGGGGAAAAATACTTTTTGGCACGAAAGAGAAATCCAAGCATTTTTGAAGCTGCCGTGGCTATAGATACAATGTGTTTATGCCAGTTGAGGTTACTTTCAAATGTGACGCCCACAAGATTAAAGGTGTCCTTGCTCTGTAAAACTTGGCCGCTCATAAGTAGAGGATGAGTATTTGGTGACTCTTTTCGCGACAAGGAACATGATTCTGTTTTGGATGCATTAAAATGGACGAGATTTTTGGCGCCCCAATCCAATATTAAATTAAGATCCTGCGAAAGAGATATCTGCATCGCTCTGCGTTTATTTTCCAAATCAGGTTTAGTGATGGGTTTAGGAACCTGAAAACTGTAGTGAAGGGTACTATCGTCGGCGAAACTATGAATGGAATTAGTTGTGGACGAGAGAAGGTCGTTGATGTGAAGAAGAAACAATGTTGGTGCCAGAACTGAGCCCTGAAGCACTCCAGCATTAACTTGGTAAAAGCTTGAAGAATGGCCGTCCACAATAACTGATATACAGCGATCAGATAGATAACTAGAGAGCCAAGTACAGAGTTTAGTTGAAGTTTATTAAGAAGTGCGGCATGCTAGACCTGGTCAAAAGCTTTGGATATATCAAGAGCAACGATCAGGGATTCACCTAGAAACTCAAGAGACTTATTCCAGCAGTGTGATACGAAGGAAAGAAGATCTGATGTAGATCTTTTGTGGCGAAATCCATACTGCTTGTCATGCAAAATTTTGTGTTTTTCTAAATACTTAAGAATTTGTGAAATCATGAATTTTTCCATTACTTTACAAAGAACTGAGAGAATTGAAATTGGTCTATAGTTAGATGGAAGAGATTTAGATCCTTTCTTGGGAATAGGTTGAACACGTGCAGCTTTCCAGCTCTGCGGAAAGATACCTGTGTTGTAAGAAATTCGAAAGAGCCGAGTTAGGATTGGTGCAAGTTCTGAGCACATTTTTTAAAACGACTGCTGGAATGCCGTCCAGCTCAGACGATTTCTTGGTATTAAGAGAAGAAAGAATACGCTTAATGTGTTTCACCTTAAAAATAATATTGGGCATTTTATGAGGAACTGGGGTAATAGCTGGAATCGGATGATTTACGGGAGGGTTAAGGGTTGAATTGGCAGCAAATTGTTTAGCAAATAGTTCAGCTTTTCCTTTAGTGGTAGAAATAATTTCATCTTCCAAAGTTAGAGGTGGAAAAGAACTGGTACAAAAATTTCTACTTATGTTTTTCGCAAAGGACCAAAAAGATTTGCTGCCATTTGAGCAAGAAAGAACTTTGTTTTTAATACGATTGTCGAAGGAGTCTTTGGCTTTAGAAATTAAAGCGGAATTGGCAATTTTTATTGTTACGTAGTTTCTTAAAGAGTATTACAAAATACAACCTAATACTTAAAATTTGTAAATTATTTAAAAAAAATTAGTTTAATTTTCCAATATTATTACCTCAAGTTGCTCACTTATAGGCAAAAAAATGTGTAAAACACCCAAAAAAGATACGCCGGACCATATTTTATTATTATTTTTTTATCTTTGGACAAACCACGAAGGCTAAAAGCCTAAATACTAACGTACCGTCGGTGTCTTAAGCGAGGTAAGAGGGAGTTTGTTTACACGGGACTTAAATACTTGAAGATTTGGGGTGAAAGGAAAGACCTCAGCGGGCAGCAGGTTCCACATTCTAGAAACTCTAGGAACAAAAGAACGAACAAAGTGAAAAGTTCGGGGCCTGTCCAATTGTACTGTATAGGGATGCATACGCGCGGCATTCGTCTCATTAATGATGCTTCTTCTTTGAATGGAATCAAGAATGCTTAGGATTGTGGGGGACGCCATGCACCAAATATGAACATATTTTATTATTGCAATTTATCACCATTAAAAGTTTAAAAAACACAGTCATAACTTCATTATCTTATGATATTTAAAGAAACCCTATAAAAACATTTTTATGGCAGCACTTTTACTCCAGTTTCATATCTTTACTTTCTTAATAACTTTTTGTCGAACTGTTTTATAGCTATACATTTTTTAAAAGTCAACCTATAAAATTATTTATGTTTACAACTCGACAGGCCAAAATACTGAATTTATTTATACCTTTTTAAATATTTTTCTCGAAAATTTAAGTTTGTATATTGCTCTTGTTCTCTTGTTTTATTAAAAGTTAATTTTAAAACTTTATTTAGAATTGTCTTATAAAGTTTATAACTTAAAGGTATTGCAATAATGTACAAATTTAAATTTTTAATAATAATAAAAAATAATATTAATTATAAGAAAGTTTTTTCTTGTAAATAAACTGTACTGCATATTTTAAAGCTATATAGCTTCATTCTACATATCTTTTGTTTATAACAATTTATTTTGGATATTAGCAAAAGTATAGGTACTTTACTTTTGATGCAAAGATTTAGAATAGAGTTTAGAAAAAAAATTGAATTGAAAAGTAATAACTGACTCTAAATATGTACCTTAGCTAAGCTAACTAGACAAAGCATTGTTAATCGGTAGTTTGGATTTTTTTCAACGAACAATTTTAATGAAATGCGTATGTTAATGAAATGCGCATGTGTCGTGTGGTTTCTCGCTGCTGTCCGAACAAACCCAATAATAATATTTAAAACTAGTGCATTTATTTAAAAAACACTTGTTTAATAAACTTTTCCAAATATTTTATTTTGAAACATTTTAAATCATTTTTAATTTTCTAAAAAACAAAAGTTTGGAAGAAAGTCAGGAACCGCAATAAAATGTGTAATAAGACACTTCTCTTTCCGTTCTTTAATTAAAAATTGAAAAACAGATTTTAATATTATTAGGAGGGAAAACGGAATTTATGTATAATTGTGCTAATATAAACCGGAAATTTAGAGGCCTTAAGGGTGCAAATTATGTTTTAAATTGAGGGGAAGTTGCTTTGTGTAAAGAATATTTAAGTGAAATACTGTAATTATGCCAATCTTGCACAAAAGTTATTATGATGTGTTTTTAATGCACATTTTTTTATATTAATTATTAAAAACAAAATACTTTTATTTAGCTGATTGAAATTGTATATATTTTTGTTATTTTTTTATAAGTTTATATTTAAAAATGTATTTTTTTTGTACTAAATTTTAGTTAGCAAAACTTAACAGTGTATATCAAATTAAAAAGCATTATTTTTACTCTACTATATATTTGCTGAAGCAATAAATTAACATTTAAAAAATAATCGGGGTATTATCTAGTAGCCAAAACAAATCACATTAATAAGGAAACTTAATTATTAATAGTAGACAGTCATAGGTGTTAAATGTTTTTTATCAATTTTTTTTTTTTTGTTGATTTCCAGTTTTACATTTTTTTTCAAATTTAGTACAGCAGGAAATGAAGGCGGGAAATAAAGCTAAAAAGAAGAACAAATATTGGTAAATCCATGGATATTTTATTTGTTTTTAATTTTTAAAAGGTGTCGGATTTAGTTCAGATGTATTAGGTTGTACGTGAAAATAATTAGGTTTAACTGTTTTTAGATAATTTAATTTATTCTTAGAAATAAATAGAAATTAATTTAATAACAAATATTCTTGGTATCCTAAAACAACCGAAAAACATGTGATTGGGTAAAAATCAATACTAGTCGATATTTTATTTTACCCGTACTTGACCGGACTAATATCTTTCCACCAAAGGCTTCGTCGTATCACATGTTCGACGAGATTTTGTGAATAAAAGAAAAATTAAAAAAATAAGCAAAATATTTCTCTTGTTTCATTTAAGTTTGTAATTTCGTTTATGACATTTATTCGCCTGACGGCTCGTGGTATTGTTGTAAATGTCATTTACGAAATTGACAAGCAACAAACTTTCATATAATAGAAATATTTTGTCGGCCAAATTTTACTCTCTTATAATATTATATACGATAAAAATATATACATTGGGTATATATTGCAATTATTTTGTTTGCTATCACACTATTAACAAAAAATGTAGTCAGTTTTGTTTTCTACATTTTAAAATTGAAAAACTTAAAACATGTGTATGTGTATTCAGTGGGCAACTTAAATATAAATAATTAATAGTTTAAAAAAACTAAAAAACACGCTTTTATATGCAACCGAACTAAAAATTAGAAAATAATTTTTCATTAAAAAAATATTGTCATTTCATAGTAAAAAGCGTGGGGTGCATTTTACTATTTTTTCATAACTTTTCCATCATAGATATTTGCAAATATAATAATTATAACATTTAATATATTTATCACCCCACGCTTTTTACTATGAAATGACAATATTTTTTTTAATGAAAAATTTTCTAATTTTTAGTTCGGTTGCATATAAAAGCGTGTTTTTTAGTTTTTTTAAACTATTAATTATTTTTCATTTTTTAGTTTCTGCTACTCTTGACAAAATGGCGAAAAAATTTTTAATGAACAAGAGTGGCAAATTTTAAAATTTTTCCAACAGATTGCAACTCACTAAAAATTTCTTCTTCATTAAGTAGCAAAGTTTGAAATTTTGCCAACAGATGGCAATACAGGCAATGTTTGGACCTTTTCCAATATATTGCAACCCTCTAAAAAATTTCTTCTTCATTTAATAGCAAAGTTTGAAATGTTGCCAACAGATGGCAACCTAGGTGTTGTTTTTATAATATAATGGAATTTTTTTCCTGGCGATCCAAAAAGATAACGGGATACTGTTTGCAGATTATTGCATTGTCATGTTTCCTTAATACGTGTGCAAAGTTTCAAAGAAATCGAATAGCTGGAAGTTGGTTAAAATTAGGCTCAAAGATTCCGTTACATAGCCAGATAGTTACAACCCAAGTTAATAAAAAAGCGTGTTAACGGCATTTATTAACTGTTATTGTTCATAAAAATTGAACACCAATGGTGCAACTAACCCAATTGTGTAAAAGAACTTATTAATTTTTATTGTTCATAAAAATTGAACACCAATGGTGCAACTAACCAAATTGTGTAAAAACTAAAAAAATTCTTCTTCATTTAATAGCAAAGTTTGAAATGTTGCCAACAGATGGCATCCTAGGTGTTGTTTTTATAATATAATGGAATTTTTTTCCTGGCGATTCAAAAAAAGATAACGGGATACTGTTTTTAAATTATTGCATCTTCATCGGTCCTTGACACGTGTGCAAAGTTTCAAAGAAATCGAATAGCTGGAAGTTGGTTAAAATTAGGCTCAAAGATTCCGTTACATAGATAGATAGATAGATAGTTACAACCCAAGTTAATAAAAGCGTGTTAAAAAAACCGTTAAAATATCAGATATTTATTGTAGTAAAGAAGTACTTAAAAACTTTTATTTTAAATTTTTGTTATATTACGCAAAATTTACTTTAAAGCTGCCACTGCATGTCGAATAAGTCATTGTGGAATTCCAGATAATTTATTTCAAAATAAAAATCATAAACATAATATATTTAGGATACAGGTTATATAAAAATAAACAGATGTGTTATCATAAAATAAAAAACTGCCCTTAGGCATTTTCTATAGAAACGATATAAAATTCCAAGAGCGTTGAACCTTGGGATCATATTTCTTAAGCCCTTTATATTTTGCGTCTCTTTCTGTTTGGTGTTTTTATTGGGGAAAGAATGGGGAACGTGAATATTTTTCCAACTAAAAAACTCAAAAGGAAAAAACAACATTTATAATATTTTTGCATGAAAACTATCCAATGAAACGTAACATTTTTTCTCAATCGAGGTAAGCATGTTGCTAGTAATTTATAAACTGGCTTTTAACTAACTTGGTTAACTAAATACCATAAAGATGGTTTAGGGGCCTGTAAAATGAATATGATGTCCAAACGGCACTTTTGAATAAAAATCTTTATGTACCATCATGCCCAAAATAACTGGGACAACAAAATCTAATCGTATCTTCTGGTCTACTAAAAATATAATTTTAAGTTATCAAAACAATATAATTTTATTACAGTCACGTAAAAAATCGAAATATAAGAAATACGATTTCCTATAGTCCTATAGTCCTCCAAGAGAGAGTTTCCTAGGTGGATTTTAATATCACAGGTTTTTTTGGGCACGATGGTACCTACATATTTTTTTCATTATAATATTTTGTCCACATGTGTGGAAAACTAAAAGAAGAAAGAAAGTATTTTCTATGACTCTTTTCACTGTGCAATAAATATCTACGAACTATACAGTTTTCAAATTTAGTACAAATATTTTAAGGGTGCATTTTTAACGTCAAAATAAACCTTTTTTTAATAAACATAGGCCCTAAAATACATTTTTTCTTTCGTTTCTTCCGCCCTCCCCTTATAAAAAAAAAACAAAAAAACACTTAACACACTATGTTATTTATCAAAAAATTAATTATCATCGTAAATTAACTTTACTAATACAAGGTCCGGCAATAGGATTGAACTGTTTTGAAAGGATTGCCATGGAAATATTGTTTATGGACGAACGTCAAATAGAAAAAGAACTGAAGTTTACTGTTGGAGATTTTGTGTCACAAAGGCAAATTGGCCAATGAACGGATCTTTGCTGTAGAATCGTTTATCCTGACGTAGTCCATTGTGCAAATTCAGAGAAACTTTCGACGTGAATTTAATTTGCCAGTGCATGCTAACGTTTCAACAAGAAATGCAATTTTAAGATAAGTAAGAAATTGTTTTCTACTCGTTTCCAAACACTTCCCTAACTCAAAGAAATAATTCGTGAAGAGATACATTCGATAAACAAGAACGTAGATTTATTCACGCGTATTATGCGCCATTTCTACTCACTCACTCTACTTAAGAATGTAATTTTTTCAAGCTGAAAGTGTTTCAATTAATTTCCAGAATTATATTTTTAGTTTTAGTAACAACAAGTCGAAATAAATTTTTTGGTACTTTCACAGTGGCCCATTAAAAAGGTTAATCCTATTGCCGTCCCTTGTATAAGCAGTCACACTAGTATTTTTGTTTTTTTTTTTCATTTTACACAATTTTCCCCTTTTTATCAAAAGACATTTTTTTTCTAAAATCATTTGTTATGCCATAAAAATAAAAAACAGCATGTATTTAAATTTTTCTGTGGCCGACTTGATTGGTGTAGTTTAAATTTTAAAAAAATAGCGTACACATAAAATGTTGATCTTCATCATTGTTTATTGTATTTACCCTTTAATCCTCCCCTAAAAAGCAATAAAAATAATGTCTTAAGTAATAAAGGTGTGCAAATTTTTGTAAAATTTAATGAAATGAATCTAACCCTCAATATAATCAGTTTTTTTAAGATACACGGTTATTGGACTAAAACTCTAATTTTTACCCTAAAAATGCCTCCTAAAATATTAATAGTAAATTTTAAAATACCCTACACATTAAAAAACATGCAAAAATGCAAACCAATAATAAAATTAATACCCCATTATTTACAATTTAATTTTTTTAGTTCGAAAATAAAAAACAATTTTGATTTTATTATCTAAAATATTTCGAAAACAACAATATAAACATTAAAATTCCATTTTTTTTAACGAAAATGGAAAAAATATTTCGGTCATTCTTTTTTTCTGTATAAAATTAAAGACTTATTTTATTTTAGTTTAGAAACTTCCTTTATTAAATAAATTCCACGGACATATAGACTTATGATATTGATATTAAAAGTTACATTTTAAATTTGATTTGTTTCTTTTATCTCAGGAGCGGTCATAAACGGGGCCACATTCTTTGTAACCAATTTTTTTAAAACCTAAACACACCTATTTGCAAATATTGGCATTAATTGATGATAGGTCCTCAAAAAGTTGATATGACCGCCCCTGTTTTTTCTATAAATTAAAGCTTATTAATAGGTTAATGTTTCTATTATTGTTTTTATTGTCATTTAATTATATTGCTTATATTTTGCTAGTCCTCTACTAAAAGTCAATGGTTAGTAAACTTTCAAGAAAAAACTACTTTTTAGTAAAAGGTTCATAAATATTAATGTTAATTATTCCAGAGTTCAAGTAACTACAGTAAATGAATTTTTCCTCATTAAAAAGGAAAAAACTTATGTTTATTACTGTTGTGTAATAAAACTGTTGTATAATGAAACTTTGAATGATTTATGTAATATGACATTTTAGGTTTAGAGTTTAAAATATGAAATATTAAAATTTTTATTAAAATTCTTTTGTTCTGGTTATTTATTACTGCAGTTTTCTGAAACTTATATGTATTCAAATAAATTAGAATTAATATTAAAATAAAGAGTCTTACAAAACCTTTACTTACGACACTTACTTAATAATAAATTTAAAATGGATATTAGAAAAAACTATATTTTCTTCTTTTTTAAGGCAGTTTAAGCAGGGTTATAGTATCCTACGGTCAGTATCTAAAATGTGGTACTAAAATAAAAAAATATTGATTTATGTAAAACTTTAGATATTAAAATTAGATACTTATTTGATCCTACAACTTTTTTTTACTGACACGTTACTGAAATACCTATTACAAGTAAACACCTTTTTTTGGTTTATTTTCTAAGAAAATCACGAAAGCATATTTTTAAGCTTTATTTAGCTAAGTAAACATCAGTTTACGATATTGCTTGATAGCAAAGAAAAGTGTAAATATTTTTAACGTTGTACAAACATAAATAAAATCAGGGAAATAAAACCAACATAAATAAATACAAATTTATTTTCTTTTCTTTATGGCGTAGTGTCAACACTTTTATCAAGATTTAGTCGGAAAGTAATAAATGGTAAAAGGTTCATTAAATGAAATGCTAACTTTATTCTTTATTATAAACGAAAAGTTTTTGGAGTTATTTTTGTTTTTTAATCTTTCAGTTTTCATCGCTATGGGAAAAAATTAATTCAAGACACTCAGTCAGTGGTGCAGCTACTATAATGCTGGGCGAGGCCGTGCTACGGGGTCCCCAAGCCCAGGGGGCCTGTCGGACTATACTTTACTATATCGATGATCTAGTTCACACATGTAAGTGCAAAAACTAATTTTTAAGTTATACAGGGTGATTCAAAAATCGATCACGAAACTTAAGGGGATTTGTACGCAAGCCAGTTGAGGGTAAACGCACCCGGACCCAAACAAACTATTCGCATTATAGGAAAGAATTTGTGGACCGTCTCCTGGTTTTCTGTTCGAAGTACGGTAGCTAATGAGCGTTACGGTCAGACCGCGGACGAAGGGTACGGGGTGCCGGTATTTGTATTTTGCCAAGGCTTTTAAGTGCGCATGTTCGTCCACCCACTGCGCGCGGTCGTAAAAATCCGAAAAATGCTTCTTGCCACTGCCGATCTAAATGTAGGTTATCTATGATTGTATCTGGTTTTTGAATTACCAATCGGATTTTTATCATTTCTTATGATATATAAGATACAAAAAGAGCATGTTTGCTTTTTAAACCCTAAAATCTTTTAAAAAGTTTTCTTTCACATTTGTGATGGTTAGGGATCCCTAGACTGTTTTACCATTCATTAGTATCAAGCTAATTTTTTGTGAGTAGCCTTATTTTGATGAGACAACCAACTTTTTCTTTACAACAAAAGAATTAAAATGGTTGATTTAATTGAGGTAGCAGGAATTTAATATGTTAATTTGATGAATATCAAAAAACCAGGATGACGTACCACGCAATTTGTAGGACAATATGGGTGGTAAATTATATAAATGCTATTTAATCAATGGAAAAAATTAGCTGGTTAGTAGTTATTTTTCACGACATCGATAACCATACATGTTGGTAGTAGGGGACTCTTTAATGAAACCTTACATTTTGTAGGACAAATGTTTTTCGGTTTATTTAGATAATTATCTTGAAAATTAAGAAAGAAAATCCCGCTTAGTAATAAATTTTTAATATTCGCCAAATCAACACATTTAATTCCTGCCACCCTTGTAAACTACCAACAACGAAAATTGTTGTAAGGAAAAAAGTTGGGCGTCTGTTCAAAATAAAGCTACTCACGAAAAATTAGCTTGTTAATAATGAATGGTAAAAATGGTCCAGGGATCCCTAATTATAAGACCATATTTTCAAAATTTTTATAGACAAATTTGCTTTTTTTTTAAATATATTTTGTTAGCGATAAAACATACAGGGTGTTCCATAAAAAAATACTTTGTGTCATACTGTGACGTAATTTTTTTAATACAGGACCACTTTACGTCATCGGGGACTATTACCATACAAACCAAAACTATTTTGGCATTTTTAACTAAACTAACTTAACTTAGTTCGGCCCTACCCTGAACTCGGAATAGCCCATACCGGCCTAACCAGTACTGAAACTCTTTACTTAACTTCACTTAAAAGTACTACTTGTTCCCTTTTTTTTATTCTGAATTTTTATGATTTTTTTTCATTCCAATTCTTGAATTAATTTGTGTATATATGTATACAAACTTAAACTCAGTTGTTTAGACTTCTAAATACCCTTGACCCTGCCGATTTATTTTATGACCTAGAGATTGACATTGAATATTTACCTTGCAGGTACGAAGTTCAAACTAAATATTATTTATTTAAATTTACGATGTGTTTTTTCAAATACCGAAATAGTTAAATAAATATTGAAATTATTAAATTACGACACCTATGATTTAAGAGATAACAAAATAATTCGGAAATAACAAAATTAATACCACAAACTATTTTTTTAAATAAAAAATAAAAAAGTTGATAGAAGTGTAAGTTTATACCTTGACACCCAATACCTAGTTTTTACGTCGTAATTTTTGGATCTATAACGTCTATATTAACGTATCGCAATTTATTTCCCGACATCGCACATCAAAAACTTCATAAATATTTCACAATTTACATATTTCCTTCTTGCCATGACGTTACGTTTATACCGGAAAGGATCGAAATATCCTATTTATCAAACACGGTTTTTCGCTCGTTATACGACAGATACAAATAATGTTCGATTCAAGTAAAAAATGGAAATTATTTTTTGTTTATTTTATTTAAATGGGGTATTTATTAGGCATATATACATTTTATTTAAAAAATAAAGGCATATCCAAAAGTGACAGGGCATTTTTCCAGAAAAAATATTGGCTAATGTTTTGTTATATTATTGTCAGTTAACATCTTTTAACTTTATTAAATATTTTTTTTTTGTTAAGCCATGAATTAGCATTAGAAAACTTAAAACAACTTGTGTCACATTGTTGCATTTTTCAGTAGAACTTATGTTCTTTATTTTAGACCCAATTATTTAATTAATAAATTTTGTGCGACTTTAAGCCATTTAAATTTGGTCATATTACTTAGAATTAAAAATTAAAAAATTGGTTTTAAATTGTTATTTTCTTCTACTGCTAAAAATTAACTATTTAAAAAAGAAAGAAATTGGTGACTGATGAGAGTCATTCTTTTGTCTTAAGTACATAATTTCTAAGATACAATGAATCCCAAGGTTATTATTAACTAATTTCTAGTATTTAAATTTGAATGTCAACTTTTGACTGAAACTATCTTTAGTCCTGGCTATTTTTCAGGTTTTATTATGAATTCAAAGGACAGCCATTAAACATTTTAATATTCATAAGAAAGGCAGCGGTACCTATTAAATTTCCGGATTTGTCGTTTTACTTAAAAGAGCTACATATTAAAAGAAAATGTGAAAAATATTTTTTGGTAGGTATTTTTATTCCTCAGTTAAATAATATACCTGTAACACAAAAATCCGATGACTTAAAAAAGGATTTTACTACTTGCAATTAAAAAATAAAAACTTGCACAAAATAAAAAGTCTCTTCATTTATGAAATCATCACGCGCACATAGTTGTTATTATCTTATCTAAGGTTATTACTATTTATAAACTTATACTGCTCCTATTATAGGCGTATTCAAAACGGCGGACTCACCAAAGACAACATTTTTATTTATTATATAAAAGCAAAATAAACTCTGAAGAAGACGATAATAATATCTCTTATGCTGCGTCCAGACTTGCAACAATTCGCGTCGCCGAATATCGCGCCACATAGCCCCACATAGCCCGGACGTGGACGTGGACGGAATTCACGTCGTTCCAAGGGTTTGGGGAATGATTCAGAGCTTGTCGGTTTTATGCGTCAAAGGAGCGCACAAATTGGTTTAATTTTACGGATGTTTGGCGAATTGTTGCAAGTCTGGGCGCAGCTTTACAATATTTTGAAAACCGCAAGGCTAGTATCATTAAATCTTTTGCCAAATAAATCTCACAAAAGATATGAAAGGGAATATGAGGTGTAAGCAGTGAATAGAAGAAAACCATGTCAAAAGAGTTACCAAAGATGCCGTTCTTGTATATTTTTTGAAGAAAAGAGAAACTCTAAAGGCATCTACCACCTACGCTCTGGGGCGAGTACAGTATATTACTTCCTTCCCGGGAGCAAAAGTAAAAATTTTCCACAAGTTTTTTTCCCTCATATGGAGGAAAAAAAGTCTAGTTTCGATGAATGTATTTTTTTTTTTTTAAATATATTTTGCCTATTTGATATGAGCTATTTGTAGCAAATGTATTCATAAATGTTAAAATATATATTCTTAATCACTCTGTATACAAATAGTGTCGGTTGATCTATTACGAATAAATTAACAATAAACACGCGATAAATTATCAAGTAATTTAATAATAAAATACCTTAGTATTGAATTCTTGCAATTTAAAAATAAAAACTTGCACAAAAAAAAGTATCTTCATTTATTAAATCATTAAGTGCACATATGTAGCTGTTATTATCTTATCTAAGGTTATAACTATGTATCAACTTATACTCCTCCTATCATAGGCGTATTTAAAACGGCAGACGCACCAAAGACAACATTTTAATTTATCATTCAAAAGCAAAATAAAGTCTGAATACCGACGACAATAATATCTCTTATGCTGCGTCCAGACTTGCAATAATTCCCCTCGCCGAATATCGCGCCACATAGCCCCACATAGCCCGGACGTGGACGTGGAAGGAATTCACGTCGTTCCAAGGGCTTGGGGAATGATTCCGCGGTGATTTAGAGCTTGTAGGTTATTTGCATCAAAGGAGCGCGCAAATTGGTTTGATTGGACGGATGTTTTGTATTTTTTCGAAGAAAACAAATACTGTAAAGTCATCTATCACCTAAGCTCTGGGGCGAATACAGTATGTTACTTCCTCCCCGGGAGCAAAGTAAAAATTTTCCTCCCTGATATGGGGGAGAAAAAGTCTATTTTCGATTAATTAGATTTTTTAACTTATAGTTATATTTTGTCCATATGATATAAGCTATTTGTAGCAAATGTATTCTTAAATGTTTAAATATAGATTCTAAATCACTCTGTATACAAATAGTGTCGGTTGATCGATTACAAATGAAAGAACAATAAACCCGCAATAAATTACCAAATAATTTAATAATAAAACACCTTAGTATTAAATTCTTGCAATTAAAAAATAAAAACTAGCACAAAATAAAAAGTATCTTGCTTTATTAAATCATTACGTGCACATAGCTGTTATTATCTTATCTAAGATTATTATTATCAACTTATACTGCTCCTATCATAGGCGTCAAAACGGCAGATCCACCAAAGACAACATTTTTATTTAAATAACATTTTTATTCAAATAAGCATTTAAAAACATACAAAATAATATTTTTGCATATTCTATAGTAAATAGCTCTTACCAAAATATATATCATATTATTTAAAAAAAATCTTTCAAAATAATACAATTTTCAAACATAAATATACCTTTCTGAAAATATTTTTAAAACTGTGTCACCGTATATTTTACTACCTAAAATGGTTTTTATTCAGAAACCTGAGTTGATGAAAACGGTAACGTACGTATGCGTAGCATTTTGGGGTTGATAAATGACAGTCATTTATCTGGATAAGAAATTGAATAGGTTAAAGGGGAGAATTCTTTAAAGCGATGTTTTTTAAAAAACGGACCTCTGTATCTTGTAATAATTAAACAACACGACAACAATATCTCTTTTGGAAACCGCAAAGCTAGTATCATTAAATCTTTTACCCAAGTCTCGCAAAAGATATAAAAATAATAAGAGGTGTTAAGCTGTGGATGTAAGATAACTATGTCAAAATATATGTGTGCATATAACGTTTTAGCGGTGTCGGGGCCCCTCCCAGGGTGTTGCCAGGCCCCCTAAGCCCCCTCCTGGTTCAATGGCTAGTTACGCCTATGTGAATGTAGTAGTTTTTTTTGCTCTTAGTTATTTTTTGCCTATATTTATGATAATATGATATAAGCTATTTGTAGTAAATGTATTCTTAAATGTTTAAATATAAATTCTGAATCACTCTGTATACAAAAGGTGTTAGTTGATCAATTATAAATAAAACAACAATAAACACGCAATGAATTACCAAGTAATTTAATAATAAAACACCTTATTATTGAATTCTTTAACTTAAAATAACTAACTACTACAAATATTTATCTTGATACATTAAAAAACTAAAACAAAGTACATATTTGATTGAAAATAATCCATAAATAAAGCAAACGTTCTATTTGTAGCACATCCGGTGCTCATATTTTAGTGAATATAGGTTTTAAAGTGTTTAAAGATAGTTCTATACCTGAAGAAATTTTTATTTTTAAAATAGATAAATACAGCTTTACTTGGTGATTTAAATACCTTTAAAAATTAAAAATAAACGCGGTAGTATACAAATATAACACGCTTTCTTAGCGTTAGTCTAGTCGAGAAGTTGAAAAATAGTTACAAGTCTCCTAAAAATATGAATAATGGCTTACATGGTCCAGAATGGCACCTTAAAAAGAAGTATTTTGGATTTTTGCTGCAAAAAGTAACAATAGTAATTAACAAAAGACTGAGAAAAAAATAGCCGTCCAGCTTCTTTCCAAAATCTCAAAAATTATAGGTGATAGCCTAAATATTAGAAATGTTTCTGAAAGAGCAGGAGATTTTAGTACAAAAGTTTTAATTTTCGACATTGTAGCTTTAATATTTATAATATTTATTTAACGTTAAAAATCGGCTTTCGAACGGCGGTCTCGGCATTTTAATATTTTATGCAATTAAGTGTTTTTAATTTAAAAATTTGAAAATAATTTAGCGTCATCTAGACACTTTAAAGAATATAATTCGGCGATAATAAAAGTTTTATAAACATTTTTCCAAAAGTTACTCATTTGATAAAAATTAGTTTTTTTTGGGTTTTGGTTATCATAAAAGGCGGTATAAAATTTTAAATAATTGATCTATAAGTGTTTTTTTCCTTCGGACTATTTTCACTTTTATAGTATCTTTAAATCCATAAATAAGTTTACTAAACAATGTGATGAAATTGAGGAAGATAATATTGAATAATTAAAATATCCTCCAACACACAGTTAAATTCACAATTTTTAATACTAACACGCAAAATAAGGACGCAATTAAAATTTTAACTCCATATAAATAGGGTTCAATAACCCCGAAAACCAGGTGTAACGTTGCGGTATTTTTTAAATAAATTATTGACTTGCTACCTTGTTACCCGCATTTTTTCTTTATTTATTCATGAATTCGTGACAAAATAATACATGGCAATTTTCTTCAGTTGTTAAAGTTATGGTTAGCTTAACATATTCATTAGTGACATGGATATCTGTCTAATCGAAAGAGAAAAAACTGTTAAAACGATCTGATAAAGTATAAATGAGTATCTTTATAATCTTTGTTGCATTTAAAGCAAATAAAAAGATATGCAGAATAATCCTGCTGCCTAATTTAATTAAAACAGAATACTTTTTGGTAAATCCAATCGTTTTGTACGTGTGTACTTTTTTCGAGGAAAATTAAAAGCCATGTAAATGTAAAAATAGTATTTATGTAACAAGTGCATAAAGTGATACTTTTTAAACGAATGGGCGAAGGGCGGCAATCCCATGAATAAAAAAGACACTTTATGCATTTTTGAAAATAAAGGACCTTTTTTCTGGGCTTCAGTACTCATGAATACCCAATCCTGGTACTCATGAATACTGAATATTTGAATACTTTTTTCTTAGTATTTTTTACGTTAACGATCAACCTCTGTATACTACCCATATTGTCTGTCATTATGCTTTTAAATACATTCTTATTGATCCCTAATACTTGGACTTTTATTTTTATTTTTACAGAAATGAAATTAATAGGACTCTCCCTATTCATCGAAAATTCCTTATTCTGGTAAATTGAAAGCCCCTCCCACACTCGATATTAAGCCAACGATGAATTTGAGCCCTGTGTTACAGTAAAAACAAATAATACGGAAACGAAGGGCAGGGAAAGTTGAAATTCGAACTTTCCTGTCGAGGAATTTTATTTGAAAATGGGAATTTAATTAAGTGCCTACCTACCTGAAACAGGGGTGCATTTTAATAATTGGTGAACAGTTATTACCTCGATTATTGCTAAAAAAACACCGAAACTAGGACAGATTTAATAATTTGAAGAGAAGAGCTGTTCTAAATCACATGTAAAATCGAGACATCTCTATATAGGGTTATCCAAATCAGGTGTCCGCAAAACTTTGTAACTAGTTAAAATGCAAAATTGTTTAAATTAGCTACAACTAGCATTCTTAAGCCCTTTGAAATAAAAAAACACAAAAAACAATTAAAAAATCGCCCTTTAAAGTTTGACAGCTACATGTAACAATATATTACCATTAGAAAGGTTAAAAATTATTTAAGATAATTTTCATTCATAGATAACCTACATTTAGATCCGCAGTGGCAAAAAGCATTTTTCGAATTTTTACGACCTCGCGCAACAGATGGATGGGTGGACGAACATGCGTACTTAAAAGCCGTGGCAAAATACAAACACCGGCACCCCGTTTCCTCCGTCCGCGGTCTAACCGTGACGCTCATTAGCTACCGTACTTCGAACAGAAAACCAGGACGCCGTCGACAAATTCCTTCCGATAATGCGGATAGTCTGTTTGGCGCCAGGTGCGTTTACCCTCAACTTGCTTGCGCACAAACCGGTTTTTTCGCCCATGAAATATAACTTTTGTTTCGCGCAGGTAATAATAACAATGGCAATCCATCGAGATCAGTATTTTCATTATATCTACGGTACCAAGCACCGGCGTAGATAAGGGAGGGGGTAAGGGGGCGAAGGGTGATTACATCCCTAGGTTTAAACATACTTTGTCCATTTTAAATCCCCCCAAGAAATAAAATTATCTACACCACTGGTACTTAACTTAGTGCTTACTGTTTACAGCTGCAGATATTTAAAATTAAATATTTTTTATTTAATTTTGATGACAATATAATTAATAGGTCCGAAACTAAGAATAATTATTATCGATATTTCTTTAAAGCTTTTATTTGCTTTACTTTATTTACTTTTTATTGCTTATACAGGGTACAAGGTGATTCTAAACCTAGTTGCATAAACTTGGAATATAATTGCTAAGGTTTAAACAATAATGATTAAAAAAATATTACAATATTTTTATTAAGGGGCATAAATAAATATTCTAAATTAAAAAAAAACGTGAATTTTAAGAAAAAATAATAATTAATAATGAAAAACAATGTATTTACTTATTTTGTGTTACAGAATACCTATTTAGCTAATTTTTTTACTCTTTGTAAAAACTAACAATAAACACGTTTTAATAAGGTTTGGTATGTCTGGTAGTCTTTTACCTTCTATTATTGTGATTACGTGTAAGTTTATTTTTACGCAAAAACAATTAAACTATAGCTTATATTTATTATATCAAAATATTTATGACACAAAAATAGTTTACCGTTTTTCTTAATATTAATTATTTGTCCTTAGAAACCTCGTTTTTTTTATTTTAAATAATTGATTATATTTCTTTAACTAACGTTTTTTTATCATTAGTGTTTGTCCTTGTTAATTAAAAATCCCCACGCAGGATTGCCAGATCATGAACAATATCCCAAAATTATGGAAAATGTAAATAAAATATTTATTAGTTTATGCTAAAAAAATTGTAATTAAACAAACGTAGACTAAACGTCAATAGTAAAAAAGCCACGGCGTCATCAGTTCTGTCTTACTTTCAAATATTTTCCTTTTGTTGCTCGCACACTATTTAAACAACGCGTTTAAAAAGAAATTGTTGATTGCTGTCCTTATTTTTATGACTCTTGTGGCATTTTTACTATTAAAAAGATCTTTACGAGTAAGAAAGTTTATACCATCATTTTTGCAGTTAAAACCAAAAATTAACATAAAACTGCCTCTTGCATTACACTCGCAGATTGGCTGTAAACTAGTTTTATTTGTTTAAATATTTTAAAAAGACTGTAGGGCCATTATGACCAACATGTTCTTAAATTTTAAAAGAAGAGATGTAAGTAATCTGTACATTTGAACTAATGAACAAAGGCTTACGGCCTATGTACTGACATGGCAAAGATACCTTAGTAAAGCTGCGGAATATTATGTTTGACATTGAAGAAATTTCAATTAAGGGGATAATAGCATGTTTCGCTGTGTTTCCGTCTATTTAAACTGGCAGCTAGTCATGAGAACTTTATATATCTCAGATAATTATAGTTTCATTATTCTATATACAGAATATTACAGAATGTTGTTAAAAAAATTAAGGGCAAATTCTACATTAGAAAATATAAGGGAAAGTTCAAGTTCAGATTGTTCTTTTCAAGATACAAGGAGTTAAACTTTTTAAATTACTGAAAAATTTCGATAACACTTAAGTTACTTAAGTAAAATTTGTTAGGCTAGATATAAACCTTATTTAAATAAGTATTTATAGTTGTGTTTGTGCACAATTCCCAATAAAAAATTATTATTATACCTAATTTTAAAAAGAAAAAAATTCCGCATTACTTGTTTTACGGTTTAAAAAAACCCCTTAAATATATTTTTTTATTTTAAACTAAACAATATACAAAAAAAATAAAAAATATAAATGCCGTATTTTTGTTTGCAATTGAAAGCAAAGTATATACTCTTGAGATGCCACTGGACATGTTAAATGTAATTAAGTTAGTAATAAATAACTTTTTATTGCCATAAATAACATTGCCAAATTAAAACAAAATGGGTGAAGCATTTTTAAGATATTAAAAAAAAACATTTTTTTTTAATTTTACACACTGTATTTGAAAACGAGGCATTTGCGGACCCTTGTTTATGTTATACATATTTTTATATATTTTCAGTGTTATAATCTGACCTTAAATTTTCTTAACAACATTCTGTAACACCTTGTATACAGGACATCCGAATTTAGTGTCAACAGTTATTACCTTGTTTTTATTTAAAATGCAGTATAATTTCAGTTAGCAAATCAGCAGCCCTTTAAAATAGAAAAGCGCAAAAAACAATTAAAAATCGTGTAAATATACACTAGTGACTTCCAGTTTTTATATTTTACGTATACTTTTTTTTAATTGTATCTTTCAACTTGTATTTATGCTAATTGTTTAGGTTTTTAAAGTTTCTCATAAATGTTACTGAATACAGCCTCAAGAGACCTCTGTACTTGTTGATAGTTAATTACTCACAGTCATTTCCCCAGAGATCTCACCACTTCATCTTTAAAAACGCTCATTTTAATTTCTCTGCCAAATGAATCCACCATTGTTAACACAAAAACAAAAACCTTTTGTCGTATTTCAGAGTCAATTAACTATGAATGAATCTAGGTCACTCGTTATAATTTCTGAGCGCAAGTAGCTATTTTCTCGCGGGGTGCATTTTTAAAAAGACATAACTGGTTAGTTGCGAATAAAAAGTAGGGCATTGGACTTTTAACTGTTTATAAAGCAGATATGACCGTCTTTAGCGTTGATATTACCAAATATCTCATAAAAAATTATATATGGAAAGAGTTTCAGAACGAGAACTAAACATGTCCTTATTTGAGAGTTTTCTAATAATAATAAAAAGGTTTAATACAGTATGTCACACCGTAAACTGCTGCGATAGATTTCTTGAACCATTTTTATTACGCACATAGGCGCGCGGTGGTAAAATATACCCCCAATCGTAAACATCCAAAAATCACTTTTTCTTTATGTTTTTTTACTGCTTTTAATTATATTTTTAGTTAAAAGCGTTTTTTTAAATGTATAATTGATTAAATGAAAAAATTGCCCAAAAACAAAAAATACTTGTATCAATACATTTAATTGGATTTTTAATTAAAGTCATTGTCACAATTGTTGCTATTTTTTTAAAGCTATATAGGGACGACAATGCCAGAAAGGCAAAAACAATGAATTTTATTATTTATGAGTACATTTTAAACTTTGCCCAAGTTAACATAAATTAATTAAAATAAATTTTATGAGTCCGAAAATTATTTTTCTACAATATAGCCTACTACAATAATTCTTTAGAGAATTTTAATATTAATTTGTCCGTTATTACATTTAAAAACCAGTTTAAACAAAAGCTCTTTAGTTTACAGTAGCATTGGTTTTGTGCAGGTTCCTCTTCTCTCCTCTACTATTTACCCCTTTTCTTATCCCTTTCTCCTTAGCATCCCAAACAATTTTTTTGTTAGCATTGTTTAGCGCAATATATTTTTTATTTAGTTTTAGTTAGATTATAAATTATTTTTTTATTTCAAGGCCTGAACAGTATCTGGTCTTTCCAGATGTCTGCATCATTACTTAAGGCCTATTGTTAACCATTTTATGTAATTTTTTTCCTACTGTACATGCCTCATACTCTGTAATATGGTTAAAACAATAAATGTATTCATTATTATTATTCTTTATGTTGTCTTGAAGCTAGGAACTGCTCACAAATTGTTTTCATATGATGTTTGAACGGCTGTTTATACTTTCCACAAAAAGGTAATTTCTTATTGTGTTTTTGTCAAGGACATTATATTTCATTATAATACATCTGTTTTGACTCCCTGAACTTTCCGCAACTCCATATACATACTGCTCGATACTTAACGTAGGGCTCAAATTGACCCAGCCGCAAGAAACGTAATTTTTTTTTAGTGAATGAATGTTGTTTTTCTGTGTTTTTTGTTATAAACATATACCTAATGAGGTTTTAGAAAGGTACCTAAAGACTTCTTCAATGGTATTACAAAATTGACAGCGCCCACTTAAGGGTTAAATATCCTAAACACCCTATAACCGATTTAGATGTACACTATTTAATGCAATAGGGCGCTTGTTAAGGTCTACTTAGATTAAGATTATTGGGTCCAGTGTCCTCTCAGTGAGCAACACAGCCAATATTTAAAAAAATGTACACCACTGACGTTTTATAACGTTTTTTTTCGGCATAGTAATGAAAAGTGTAATTTTTTGGTTCCTTGTATTATTTCGGTATCTAGCATCGCCTATGAAAAAGTTAAAGCCATTTAATTTTTTCTTAAATGTACCTATAGGCAACATGATATAAAAACCAAACCAAAATAAATAATAAACAATTATTTGCAATCAAATAAATAAGCACTCGTGTAAGTTTGTTTAAAATCATCCTTTTCCTCGTGTACTCAGGTCGAAATTGTTTATTTTTTTAATTAAATTTATTATTATTAATAATTTTTAATATTTTTTGTTAAATTAATCTGCAAACTAATTTAAATAAAAACTCATTGTCAATATAAATTAGAAATTTTGTTACGGTTAATAAAGAATAAATAAATCCATAAATTTATTATGGTTTATTTGTAACGTCGAGTCGATGTTTTTTGTCCTAATTCAATAAAGTATGATAAGTTAAATCCCATAAAGAAACTATTGGGAAAATAAATCATTAATAAATTAATAAGAATGATACTTTTCGAAACATTATTTCATTTTTTATCCTTATTAAATAACGTATTACCCATTAACCGTTCTGCGAAAAATAGTCTTTAGGATTTTATTTAAGTCTGTATTTTATTTATGTAAGTTTTGTTTTTTATACATTTTATTGTATTATAACATAAACATAATTCTTAGATTCTTCAACTTAAGTTTTAAAAACAGTAATATTACAGAGTTAATGAAAAAAAGTAATTTATGCATAGGGAATATGCCATACTAAATTTGCTTAGAGAGTCTCATATTTAGTGTAAAACTTTTCCATTTTTTTTTTTTTTTTTTTTTAATTATGGTTTTTGCACTATTTGTAGTAAA
This sequence comes from Listronotus bonariensis, assembly GCA_014170235.1. Taxonomy (NCBI): domain Eukaryota; kingdom Metazoa; phylum Arthropoda; class Insecta; order Coleoptera; family Curculionidae; genus Listronotus; species Listronotus bonariensis. The sequence continues at coordinate 58,228 of JACEGR010005793.1, forward strand.
TTTATTTTTAGTTAAGCCACTCTGTACAAGGAGTAAAATATTTTGTGTCGAGTGGTAAGAAATGTAAATTAATTTTGCCATTAAAAATAACCCTATTCAGCTCAACAGTTATATAATTTTAACCATTTCTGTGAAGCTAATATCACTCTTTATAAATATTTAATATACAATTGATTTATCAGCGAAATCTACTTTGAATAATAATTCGGAAACATGTAATTTTATTAACAGATATAATGAATAGTTTGTGTGCACTTTAGGGTTGATTTAATTTAAATTTATATTCGATTTCGCAACTCAAAATTCCGCTTTTAAATATATAATCTATGAATGGTATGTAGTTAATTATCAATTTATTATATTTAATAAAAATATTATTTTATTAAATATGATTAGCCACAACAAAATCTCTTTTAAGAGGGTACTTAGGGGTTATCTTTATTGATTTTATCGTGGAAAAATTGGGTACTGACCTTATTTTTATCATAACTCACTCAATTTTCATGCTAAAGGCTTTTTTAAAAACAAACAAAGGTCTGTTTATGTACTTTAAAAAAATGTATTAGTTTTTCTTGAAAAATGCAGCATTTTCCCGTTATTTGACCTTATATCTATCCAATTGTGCATTTGACGAAAAAAGTTAGCCATTAACACGCCGTATCTCAGTTCGTATTGGTCGTAGAAAAATAATAACATTTAAATTTTGTTTGTCTTTCAAAGCTGCAATTTTGCTTATCCACAGTTTCTTTGATAATATGCAGAATTTTTGAAGTTATTCGCGAAAAATCCATATAAATCAACGATTTTTACGTCGAAAAATTGTCACTTTTAATCGGGAATAACTTGAAAAATATTAGTTTTACGAAAGAAAAAAATTGCACATTGTTTGCTTAAAATTACTTTTTTATTGTTTTCTTTAGTTAAAGTAATAAAAATATCCACCTCCAAGATTGGGTCACAACCGGGTCACAAACTGTTTCCAGATTTTGATTTTTGGCTGTTTCCTAGCTTTTGTTAAAATTTGAAGTCAATTCATGCAGGACCAAAAAATTGTGTGGTGAAAGGCTTTATTTCTTGTTGTCTAAAATCCGAATTTTATACTTGTATCAAGTTATAAATTAATTTTGATGTTTTCGAATAGGTAATCAGATTTTTATTACTTTTTAAGATATACAGGGTACGACAAAAAGTATGAGTTTTTTAAATCGAAACATCCTGTAAATTGAATTACCATTAAAAAGGTATTTTAAAAAGCGTTGCAGAAAAACAACAATAGACATGTATATATTTTTTCAGGGTGTAATTTAATTAATGGTATCAGGGTATGATTCCTTAGCTTATTTTAGAAAGAAAAGTTCATATAAACATATGTCCTAAACGTCTATAACTTTTAAGATACAAAGTGTTTAAAATTTTCAAAAAAACCAAAAAATTTCGATGGAAACACACTTATTTTACTTAAAACTGTTATACTGGATATAAACCTTATTTAAATAAGTATTTATTATTTTTGTTACATAATTGCAAATTTAAAATTATAAAACCTAATTTTTAAAAGAAAAAGATGCTTCTTTTATGGTCTAAAAATATGCAATTAAGTAAAAAAAAATCTCCAAAACTAAACAAGATACGGAAAAAATTTAGAGACATAATAACTATTATTAAGGTTTTAAATTTTATATATTTTCTTTTTCATGATATTTTGAGAACTCTTTGACATTAAATGTCAAAGACGTTTTCAGTATAATGACATTTTATCTGCAGAACACGCCAAAAATTAAATTAAAAGTACCAAAAAAACCAAAAAATTAAACAGGTAAAGATATTAAAAATCGACGTTTAGTGACAAGTCTGCTACCGTTGTCAAGATAATTAATTATTTGTATTATTTTTATTCAATTTATCTTGACAACGGTGGCAGACCTGCCACCGAAACGTCGATTTTCAGTTATATTTTTACTTGTTTAGGTTACAATTACCATCCATTAAATGAATCCGCCGAAGTACAGAGCATATCTTCAATTATATCTGCATTCATGGCACTCTATTACTAAAAATATACGGGATGTCTTAGTTAGAATAAATACGTTAAAGTCGTTTACGGCTAAACCGAAAGTATTATAAAATTTCTGAAATCATGAAACAATGCATATTTATATGATATACATACGTACCAAATTTTATTTTGATCTTTTAAATAATAAACAAGGTATAGGCGTGAGCCATTCCCCAGGGACCCCGGTATTTAACGGCAAATTTTTTAGAAACTACTAAACCGATTTTGCAAAACTAAAGTCTGTTAAAAAGATAATTTAAAACCATTTAAACTATTTAGAATAAGGTCATCACTTGACCCCCTTTTCGATTTGAACTTGTTGACGTTTGTGTTGGTGTTGTAAAAATAAAAATCGACGTATTTCCGGATTTTTTATACGTGTCCGAATAACGGAATTATGGGGAAATGGATTGTTTTAATTGAAATGCACTGTATGTTTGATGCAGTATTTTTGCAAAGCTCTTTAAAAGATCTTTTAACGGTAATATAATATAGAAGGCTGTTTTCTTAAAAAACATACTTTTTGTAGTACCCAGTATATCTTGGGAGAAAATAAAAATTTAATTACTTATTCTGAAACTACAGAATTACTTCAACAAATTAATGTTTTTATTTATTTTGTATGATAAAAATGAAAAAGTTTGGGGGTGTTAATTTATAATTTGACACCCGGTACATCTAGTGGGTCTACTCTTCAAACTGAGCTCACATTATCTGATATGTGGTCAACGTAATGTCGCTTAAAAATCTGTATTTTTTATGCGAGATTATATGAATATTGAACGCGACACTTATTTTCGCGTAATATTCTAGATACGATTGGTTGTACAAAGACACCACATTTAAAAGTGTTCTCTAATTATCAAAGTTAGTAAACCACTGTCTAAATTAAAACAACCGTTGAAAGTTTAGTCGAGTTAGTTAGCTATAGTTTAAGTTTAAAGCTTTAGCCCTAGCCTAAGCAATATGTAATTTTGAGACTCAACTCTATGTAAATCCTGTAATTAGAGAAACCACCTAGCCGCCTAGGACCGTCCTAGAGATATTTAAACTACATGTAGCTTTAATTAGGAGATGATACATGAATGATATTTACAACTTGAATATACATTTTTTATACAGAGTGTCCGGAAAGGTAAGGTCATAAAGGGTAGGGGTGATAGAGTGAGCCAAAATATTGTTAGTTCTTAAAAAAAACTTCTATCGTGGTTCGTGATGGAGATTCAAATTTGGTATAAGAAAAATCAATTTCAATTATAGCCTCATAGTAATGCTTGTTTCCATACGTAAAAGGATGTTCAGTAAGTCGGAATTATATGGGGTGAGACGATTTTTTTCATTTAATGTATGCATTTTTAACACAGGTGACATTTTGCTTTGACCGTTTAATTTCTTCATTAATTTTATACAAAAAGGTATACCTTATTTGAATAGACCGTTTTTTATAAAATTGCGTTTGAAGTCCAGACACTATTTTTAATAATTTTACGATATTTTATTGATTTACTGTTGTTGTGTTGGTCTCATGTCTCAGTTTTTAGATAATATACCTAGTAATTTGAAAATGTTATCTCCGCCAGTGATTATAACTTATTAAACAACCAAGAAAGTAAACCATATAAAAATAGTACTTCTAAAATGAAAAATAATTTAATTTAAAAAGTATTTTTAAACCAGCTCTTTTAAAATAGAAAACTTCTTGGTTTTGTACATGCTTTCTACTTTCATCTTTAAACTATAAAGAACAGTCTTTTCAAAAGCAATTTCTTTGCAACAAAGTACACCTCCATTTCTTTTGATCATTTGTGGCTACTTAAAGTAATAAAGGATTTGGTCTTTTAGAATGAACCTGGAAAATAACTAGATATGTCGGCTTTATGCTACCATAATGCAACATATCCAAGCGAGTATCCAAGTTTGCCAATTGAATTGAAAGTTGGATAATACAATATAAGTTATTATTTCGATTTTGTGCTTTCCATTTATTTATTTTTATTTTAACAACATCGTACCCACCCATAGTAATGCCTTTTAATATTTAAAATCCGACTGTTTTTTTGTTCTGTGATCTTTTAGGCTAGTATTATAAACGAAATTATTAAGAGAATGTTATGTTCGGTGTACAGGGTGGTTTTTTTGGTTGGTATTATAATAGGGTACAGACTAAACGGTAAGAAAGACAAAACAGCTAAGATACGTGTCCCGGTATCTTTTTAGTGTTTAGTTTAATGGCACAATAGATAGATCCACACTAACTTGATTGGTTTAGAAGATACAGGGTGATTCTCAAAATTCGTCGATTTTTATTATGTCTTAATTACCCGGACATTTATGGAGATAAAATGGAAACTTCAAATACAAAACTTAACTTTTACATAGAAACCAGTGGCGTACCTAGAATAAATATAAATGTTTTAATTTTTAAGATAAAACACAAACTTGCATTTTTTTAAATGAGACACCCTGTATCTGAGAATCTCAAAAATTACATTTTTGTTGCGATTACAATAATTTATAGCACTTAATATTTTGCATTGTTTTACACAGCGAAACCACCAAAAAAAGTTTGCCATGGATTGAATTGTGATTCATTGATTTTATAAAGGGTATGCATATAAAAATCCCAATTTAACAAGAATTCTAAAACATTTATGAACCAAAACAGTAACAACCATAGAAAATAGGTTCATTTATAATAGCAACTAAACAATTATCTCAAGTACTTAATAATTTTTTTGCGCTGGTGATTAATTACAAGATGTGCTCAAAGGCATTGCATTTTGTTTGATACATTTGGACTCTTCTTGTAATCAAACTAGTGGCGATATGGATGTTAATATTAGGTACACTTTGAACTAAAATAATTTGCTTTGAGTTTTTAAAAATTAGATACCAGAAGAATACCAAATATTTACATATATATATCGCCACTCGTTTGATTACAAGTAGAGTCCAAAATGCATCGAACAAAATGGAATGCTTTGAGCACATACACACACACGCAATTTTTTTAAGTACTTGAAATCATTGTTTAGTTGCTATTATAAATGAACCTATTTTCTGTGGTTGTTATTGTTTCTGGTTAATAAATGTTTTAGTATTCTTGTTAAATTGGGTTTTTTATATACATACCCTTTAAAAAATAAATGAATATTAATTCAATCCATGGCCAACTATTTTTTTTTTAAATTTTTTGGTAGTTTCGCTGTGTAAACAATTGTAAATATTAAGTGTTATATATTGTTGTAATCGCATGTGCAATGTAAAAAGTTGTAAAAACTTTTGTATTTAAAGTTTCTTTTCATCTCCATAGGTGTCCGAGTAATAAGACAATTAAAATCGACAAATTTTAAGGATCACCCTGTATCTTCTAAACCAATCAAGTTAGCGTGGATCTGATTGCGCCATTAAATTAACCGTCTAGCCTGTACCCTATATTATTAACTAAAAAACACCCTGTACAGTGTACAGTGTATAGTGTGTCGCAATATTTTAACTTACGTCTGGGGATTTTGTTTTTTTTTTTTGACAATCCACGAAGGCTGTAAGCCCAAATAAGTACTAACGTACCGTGGGTGTCTTAAGCGAGGGAAGAGATAGTTTGTTTACACGTAACCTAAAAACCTAAAGATTTGAAGGAGGAAGAAAGATCTCTGCGAGCTGCAGGTTCCACATTCTACAAAGTCTAGGATAAAAATCGGGGACTGTCCAGTTGGACCGTATAGGGATGCGTACGTACGGCACCACGAGTTTCTCTGTTGGAAGCTGCAAGTGGTCAAGACTATCCTGGACAAGTTCTCAGAGCAGAAGCCGTAAAATTACCAATAGAAAGCGATAATGGGCAAGAGAAGAAAGTATTTTCCCCAAACAAAGGATTAATAATAAAGCGGACAAATCGTCTTTAAATAAAATCAAGAATGCCGATGCTTGTGGGGGGCGTCATTCCCCAGACATGAGAACAAGATTTCAGAGAGGGTCGAATTTGAGATACATACAGAATGTACGAGTATAAATTAGAAGTAGAAAAATACTTTTTTTTGTCCAAAGAGAAATCCACGATTATTTAAGCTAGCTGAAGAAGATACAATGTGTTTATGCTAGTTAAGGTTATTCTCATAAAATGTAGCGCCCACAAGACTGAATGTATCCTTGCCCTGCAAAACCTGGCCACTCATAAGCAAGTAGTATTTGATGACTTTTTTCGCGACAAGGAACATGCTTGTGAGATGAGAGCATTAAATTGCACGAGAATTTTGGCGCCCGAATCCAATATTAAATCAGGGTCTTGGAAAAGAGATATAGGCCTTTCTTGCCTTTACTTTCCAAGTCAGGCTTAGAGATTGATTTAAGATCCTGAAAACTGAGTGAAGGGTACTATTGTCAGCAAAAATATGAATGGATTTGGTTGTGAAAGAGAAAAGGTCGTTGTGTAAAGAAGAAATAGAGTTGTTACCAGTACTGAACCCTAGTGCACCTCAGCATTAACTTGGAAGATTGAAGAGTGGCCATGCGCAATGACTGTTATGCCTCGATCAGAAAGAACGTTTTGGTTTTATTTTTAATAATATTGAATCTGTGTTTTGTAAAAGTACAGGGTGTTCCATTTTGGTTAAAATAGCAGATAATCTCAGTTAATATTAAAGATATAACCTTGCGGTTTTCACAAACCTGAGCTACCTTTTGTTAAACGAAAGATGCCATAAACAAAGCCCTCATAGCACCCTTAGCTTTTGAGCTACTGGCTGTTTTTGAAAATTTTGCATTTTCAGGTATCCCCTGTATCTTAGTTGGCTAATAACGTATCAAAAGGTAAAAACTAATTCCTATATAATTTTTTTCGTAAAATGCAGTGGCGTAGCTAAATTTTTGCAAATACTATTGTTTTTACAATATTTACCAGTGTTACTACTGGTTACTACACCCTGTATATTTGTTTTAAAAAAATAGCCTTATTACAAGCTTTTTAAAAATATATAACACTATAGGTTTATTTGAATGAACAACAACAAAATTCCCAATTTTCATATTTCATATCCAAAATTGTGCAGTAGGCCATGCAAAACAAATTAGTTAACAGTTTTTTTTATTGACTTGATTATTGTAGTGGTGCTTATCACGACTTTCAAAATTTGAATTTGTTTTTAAACTTATTAATGTTTTTTTATGTAAATCTAAATCTAAATTTTTCTTAAATTTTTTTAATTAGTGCATGGTTTTTATTAAATAATTTTCTAAATTTATTGTTTTCACATTCTATTTTGTTCATTTTATATTTAAAAGACACCTATTATTCTATTATATCTACTGACATTTTCAATCAATGCAAGACATTTTTTTTTGTTGAAATTATGGTTTCTAATTATATATATAATTATAATTCTTTTTACAGGGTGCTACTAAATGTCATTTAAAAGGACAAAGTTTACGTCAAAAAATATAAAGAAAAGTTCATATAAAACACGTGTCCACAAACTTTTCGTTCTCAAGATAAAAAGTATTAAGCTTTTTAAAGACTGAAATATTTGGAAAACACTTATTTTAGTAAAAATTGTTACACTGGAAATCAATCTTATTTAAGTGAGAATTTAGTGTTGTTATTACATAATTGCTAATAAAAAAACTTCCTTAATGCCATAAACAACATTGCCAAGGTAAAACACAATTGGGTAAAGGATATTAGGATATTAAAAAAACTTATTATTTAAGTTTAACACCCTGTATCTTAGGAATAAGGAATTCATGGACCCATATTTATATAAACTTTGTTTTATATTTTCAATAGTAGAATCTGTCCTTAAATTATTTTAACAAAATTATGTAACATCCTGTATAATTTCCATTATAGCTACAGTATCATATATAGTGCCGTAAGTCAGGTTTAATGGAAATTATATCTACTATTTTTAGACTTAAGTGGTCATATCTCGAGAAACTATTATTGGTGGACTTATTAAGTGTTTTGGAAAGCTCTTTAAAACACATTTTTAATGGTGACATAATATACAAAGTATTCCATTTGAAAAAGTTGTCCTCTTTTTCCTTTGAGACTTTAATGTCGATTTTCTTCTTTTTTAGGCTCAAAAGATAACGGATAAAAATCTTAAAAACTTTACACAAAGTTTTTTGCATTCTTTTTTGTAATCGTTGTAAGTGGGTGGCAAAATATAAAAGAAAACCCTGTCCATGTTTGCCTACGCCAGTATTTTATGTGTATTAAAAAAATCAAAGTCTGTATTTAAAGGTGTGGACTTTTTTAGTCCTCGCGGATACGAGTTCGCCTACGCCTGTTTTTGTCTACGCTACGCCACTGACCTTATTTCCCAATTAGTGACGAGGAATCTATAGGCAATTGGTAATATTTTTAAATAAGCCGTTTAATTTGTTTATGTTATAATATGTATTTTGTTTGCGCGATGTAGCGGTACTAGATTATTATACTGTGTGTCTACGTAAGTTGACGTCATATGGAAAACTTTTCTTTTATTAATTTTAAGAAAAATAATTTTATAAAAAGTTCTGCATGATCAAAACCTAAAATACAATCATCAGATATCAAATTGTGTCAGTCATCTACGAGGTTTGGCCAAATATGTAATTTTTAATCATGAGTTAAGTACCTGTATTTGTGCTAATATCGCAAATTATTATTAAGAAAGCATGTGTAGGATTAAAAATTACTTCTAAATATGCAATTTTGTTCATTTCCAGAACGTTTTTTTCTGCAAAAATCGAGAAAATTAAAGTTTGTACACTGGTGCATTGTACATTCTTTTTGTTTTAATAACAATAAATTTACAAAGCCTATTTAAAAACCGTCCTATGACATTAATAATCATAAAATTTAGTGCACCAATGTACAAACCTAAATTTTCACCATTATCGCAGAAAAAAATCTAATATATATTTTTTGTCAAGTAAACAAATTGCATTAATAGAACTAATTTTTAATCCTAAACATCTTTTGTTTATAATAATTTTTAATATTAGCCAAAACACAGGAACTTTACTCTTAAGCGAAAATTACATTTTAGACCAAACCTCGTAGATGACTGATATAATTTGATATCTAATGGTTGCTTTTAGGTTTTGGACTGTGCAGAACTTTTAATAAAGCATAACTTTTTTCGTAAAATCAATGATGAAAAAGTTTTCCATATAACGCCAACTTACGTAGACACACGTTATAGACTACAAATACTGCCATCCAATGGAAAAACACCGCATGTGACATATTTTTCAAAAATGAGTTTTTGATATTTTCGTATTCTGTTAGCTTAAATCTTTCTATTGTTGCAAAAAAAATCAATATTTTTATTTTAAAAAAACTGCTTAAAAAAGAAATGAATTTTCCCATTTTGTACGTATGGTTATATAACGGGGTTCTAAACTAAACAATAACTTCAAGAGTTCTGCTCAGATCGACTTAAAGTTTTAAGAATATATTCTTTAAATGTTTAACAATAGGATAAAATAAAAAATATATTTGATTTACAACCCCTTACCCCCCTTAAATTTATATCTTATGTGTAAATGGCAAGGAATTTTATAAGGCAGAATATTAGTGCATAAACTGACATTTTTAGAAAGAAGTTCTTCTTCTAGTTACATTACTAGGGTTGTATGTATTGCCTATTAAATACATAAAAGTTTTGCTTCTTTATATTTTCTTACATATAAAGTGCATTTAAAGTAAAAATGTTATAAAATATTATTTTATGTTAATTAAGCGAACAATGCAGGAGTTTCTATTAAATGAAAATAGCTGGGGCATGAATGCACATCAGAAATGCTGAAGTAAATGGAGAACGGAGATAATATGTGAAATAAAGCCGTGTAAGCAAGTTCATTAGCAAAAGGGTTTAATTAAGGTAAATGGTAACAAAAAGAAGAAAAATACACACAAAAAGGAGATGTCTTAAATTCAATTCAATTTGCTTTGTTTGAGGACACGTTGTGAGTTGTATATAACCAACGATTTATTTTATTAAATAAAATAAATTGTTGGTAAAACACTCTGGTAAAATAGTCAAGAATATCGATATACTTAGTGCAAGAATTTTATTTTTTGTGTGTAGATCAAAATGGTATTTATATACAGATTGGCTAACAGAAATCTAGAAATAGGATTTCTGTGTTACTAAGAGAGATAATTTCGAAATATGTGAGTGGAAAAGAAATGAGCATTAACCAGTGTTGGCCCCTGTTTTTTGGGCGTGTCAAAAGGTATGCTCGACAATTAAATTAGTTTGGAGGGTCAAGCAGCTTACACACTGAATTGTTTCGACTCTTTTGGATGATATATTGATAGTGTGACTATTGAGGTTTCTAATCTTGATGATAATACAATATAATACACTCTTTATAATTGTATATT